>QLNU02014531.1:39198-60872 GCA_006491805.2 Dysdera silvatica | reverse complement strand
CTAGTGTAAAAGTTTTAAATAATGTATTGCAAAAAAACATGAAGGCTATTCACCTTTAAGCTAAAATAATGAACTATTTTTGAGTAAAAGCCTTGTATATGTCTCACAGTGCGTACTTTATAATCAAAATACTGCTAATTAATTTCACCAAATGAAGAGAGACACTACTTATGATCCAAGTTTATTTTTTCTACAGTTATTTGGAGAAACAAAGACCTTTATATAAACAAAAATTTAGAGCCTACAAAACTAAGCAAACATCGAGTATGTTTTAGTACCACAGAATTGGATAACACATAACTTAGCATATATTCATTTCAAAACACTACTACAATTATAAAACCTGAAAATAAGTTTTCTCAAGTAGATTGTTAAAAATAAGTCACTACAATATTTTAATAAAAATTGTATCTAAATATTTTCAACACATTTATGCAAGTACAAATTCAAAACAGTGATAAAATTAGATGTATGTTAAGATATTTTCAGCACCACAAAACTGAAAAAAAAAAGTACTCTGAACATCAAGCACTGTAACATAAGCTGCAGACGTTACTAAGTATATTTTCATTACAAAATTAAAAATTATTCTCTAAGTACCTCATATTTAAAAGTACATAAAATAAATTGTTAGCATGAAAGCTTCGCAGATGTAATGTTCATGTATGTAATGTCAGAAACGACTTGACAGCAACACAAATGCACAATTCACCTTTGCTATATCCATTATGTTGAAAGTCCATGTCATAGCATATTAAAACTTTGACCCAGATCAATAAATCTGTTAATTTACATAAAAAATTTCCAATACTGTAATGATAAATATGAAGTTCACAGTGCAGGCTCACGTACAGTACAGTACAGATTAGTACAATCTGTGAAATTCAATATTTTGCACTTTCTACAGAGTATGTCTTTAGACATTAATATTATGGTTACATTATAAATGTAACTAATAATAATTAAAAGACTAAAAGAGAAATAATCAAAACTTCAACAGTTTAATATCACTGAAATTGACCATAACAGAATCGCACAGTAGTAAGCATTCTGTTAACAAAATGTTGGATGACAACCTTGTCAAATTCCAAAAAAGTTTGTGTAATAAAATTTAGGAGTGAACAAAATTTCACCCAAAGTCCATATATAATATAAAGGGAAATAATTATAAAAGGACATAATTTCCCAATATACAATTATTCATGAACATAAGTAATAACATTATTCTCTCTTTAAACATCTTTACAGGCCCCCAAAATTTATGGACAATAAAAAAGAAAAATGTATTTTATGTCTTTCACCCTTATGTATGTTAATTGTAATTGCTAACAACAACGTACAAAGATTGACCAGGGCTTACCATAACTAGTAAAATTTGACACTGGTCGGAATATACGAAATACAAATGAAGAAGGTAAAAGATATTTACCGTCTGCAAAAATATTCGCAACGTTTCGAGAACTACTGTTCCCTTCATCAAGCGAAAGTGTCAAGGAAGTGTAGGTGTTCGGTATTTATACCCCAACTTTGGTTTTCCCCAAAGCTATCCCGCACTCGGGTTTTCCCCCCTGTCTGAATCTGGATTTTCTAAGAACTGTCCCGCACAGGGGAGATTACCAAGTGCAGGACAATTCTTAGAAAATTCAGATTCAAACTGGGGGAAAACCTGAGTTCTGGAGAGCTTTGGGGAAAACCAAACTTGGGTATAAATACCGAACACCTAGACTTCCTTGACACTTTCGCTTGATGAAGGGAACAGTAGTTCTCGAAACGTCATGAATATTTTTGCAGATGGTAAATGTCTTTTACCTTCTTCATTTGTATTTCATATATTCCGGCCAGTGTTAAATTTTACCAGTTACGTAATTGCTAATGCTTTTCCTGTTGACGTAAACATGAGATGTGATTTTATCACTTAAGAGAGAGGAAGTATGTCCCTATTTCATTAGATTAACAAGTTCGCAGTGTTATAATAATTATTAACTATTTTTCTTACATAAAATTATGGAGTTGGGACAAAGACCCTTCTGTCCCCCCACCCCAACTTGAGATCGAAAACCAAAACTGAGAAAGTGGATATGATTGGGGCTTATCTATGGCCCCCTAGTATGTTCATGAAGTTGGTACCCCTGTTCGCGGCATCTCACAAATAAATGATTTAGGCATCAGTAAGTTTTAAATATCCCATGAAAACATCAAACATAAACTTAATTGGGCTGAAAATGAAATTTATTGTATTGAAAATTATTGTAGCTGTAGTAATGTTAGCACAAGGTTCGTATGCTTGGGCCAGATTGGCAGAGGCAAATTTTTGTGGAAAATCATGCAGACGCAATATTCCACTTTGGAACTTCAAGTTATTCCTGCCAGTAAATAATGCAGTTTTTTGCATTTGAGGCGAAAGGTTGGAGGAGCTGCTGGCACTAGTGTCTTCAGGCATGAGGATAGTAACTGTGGATGATGGTTCAGCATCAGAAGGTAAAGGGTTGTCCAAGCACTCCATTAGTTCAGTACCTTTGGTTACGGCAATAACAGGCCCAGCGATGCCTTTTCCGTTATTATCTAAATCCTTAGGCTGGAAGGGTTGGACCAGATTGGTAGAGATAATGCCTTGTGAATAATTTATATATGATGTTTCACTTCCAAACTTTCCACAGGTCATAGATACAGCTGAAGGCATATTAATCTTGCACCATGCTGATTCCTCATCAGATGATAAAGGATTGTCAGCACACACTATCAGTTCAGTACTACCAGCTCGAGTACAGCTGCTGATAGGAATAGGCCCAGTTACATCATAAGAATGAGCAACAGTGCCTTTACTGTGATCATCAAAATCCTCTTCTGTAGAGAAATCTTTGACCATGTCATATTCACTAAGAATATTTAAAAGTTCATTTTCACTATCATCTTCCTTTGACTCGAGTTTAGGAAAAGGTTTCTGCTCTTTGATTTTATCATCATGTTCAATTGCCATTCCGGCTCCAGATTCAACATCAGGAAATTTTTGTGGAGAAGACATGCTGCTCCTTCTTTCTGCTGAGAACAGTAGATTCTCTGAAATATTTTTTTCATTAGGCTTTGGTTATTCATTAAAACATAAATAAATTTGGGAAATGCTTGGGTTTTATAGAAAGTTGAAATAAATTGCTTTTTATTTTCATTAATCAGTAGCAGATGTTATATGAGAAATGCATACAACTCACTTCTTAAAGTTTCTTACCACAGGGTGTCTGCAAAGTATCAGTGCAATGGAAACGTGTTTACCAGTTACGTTTTACTGCTTATAAGAAATATTAGAATTGGCCTCACAGATAGAATCCATAGAGTTAGAGGATTGAGAGAGATTATGAGAAGGAAGGGGAATATTTGCTCACAAGCACATAGATAAGGAGGGGTTGTGGTTTAAATCCCCTCCCCATCCCAAAAATTTCTGACGTATATATTATTTATTGAAAAATGCAATTTTTTATTTCGTCCCCTGGTTTTGACCACCAAAGAAAAAAAGAAAAAAAGTTTGCTAATGAAGATTTACATTTAACTGACAAGGGGAACCCACAGTGAGTGTTCTGCTGATTTTGATGAAAGTAGAGACAAAATAAGGAAATACGTGTCTCGGCATTCATGCCAATGCAGCTTATTTTCGGAGATATGAATTTTTAAAGATTTTGCATCCGATATATGAGCTTAAAACACAACCCCCTCTGCAGGCCAACCTGTAGCTTGGGCGGTAAGTTGTCGGCTCTTCGCGGCGTGTTTTTGTGTTCAATGCCTGGGGAAATCGATTACACTTTTTTTTTATGTATCCTTTTTATATATTTATGCATTTTTATTAGTAAAAATACTTCGCTTACAATCGGATTTTGTTCATAAACTTACTTTAATAAAATTCATATTTATGTAGTTATGTTAATTGTATGCTTATTGGCAGTGATAATTTCTACTCGAATTTTAATTGTTGATTATTAAAAAGCTGAAAAGTAGAAAAAGTTTTGGTGTAGCCATCCAGCCTGTTATGTAGTTAAGTAGATCCAGCACACTTTAATAATGTTTTTACAAATGACGACGGCACCTCTTCTTCTACTGTTGAAGTAATTCCACCTCATTGTACCCCATACTGTCAACCTCGTGATGTGTACTTCTTCAGTTAAGTAAAAAATTTCATTAAAAGGTTACAAAATTGTGTTGAAATCTTACAAGAAAATAGTCATTTAAACACGCGAGCAGATAGATGCTTTGACGATCCATTAATTTATTCACAATCAACTTTCGGCGCCGAATTTTAAGAATACGTTACAGTACTCTTGGTTTGTTGCAAAGTTAACAAACGAAAGAAGCGTTTTTGAAGATGTAGATGGTATTTGTTTTCCAGATGATATTAGACAAAGAAAATCAGTTGTTCGAACAATTCATTTATAAAATGCTCACGTTGTAGAATTTTTTTATGTTTTTATTGTTTTTATGATAATTATCATCCAAAATTGTGTACCAGTAAACAATTCCAACATCTCCGATAGTGATACACAAAAAATATGTTCACGTCAGTCAGTTTTAAAATAAAATTGATTGCATTTTATAAATAAAATGCATATAAATGAGATGCACATAAAATGTTTACATGTTATAAAATAAAATGATGTTTATATGTTATAAAATAAAATATTACATACTAAAAATACATTTTTCAATAGATAAATATATTTAAAAAAATATTAGGCATAATAGATGCTAATAGTGGATGACTGCAAAGGCTAATAATGACAAAATAAGACGAATTAACGCAGTTTTCTTTTTTATTTAATGGAATTGTTAAAAGTTTTCAGAAAAAATCTTTCAATCCTTAAATAAAACAAAACTGCATTATTGGTGTAATTTCATCCCTTCACAGGTTGATAATGAATACGCAAATTTTATAAAAGGTATATTCACATAAAAACTTACAGCTAACTCCTAAACTTTTTGTACCTTTACAACTCTTCAATTAAAAATTAAAATTCGTGTAAAAATTATAACTGCGAAAAATGGTATCACAGAATTAAATATGTAAATATGAATTTTATTAAAGTAAGTTTATGAGCAAAATCCGATTGTAAGCAAAGTATTTTTACTAATAAAAATACATAAGCAAACATGTAAAAAGGATACATTAAAAAAATTATCCATTCCCTCGGGCATCAAACACAAAAACATGGCGCAAACAGCCGCCAACTTACCACCCAGGCTACTGATTGACTTGCAGAGGACATTGCATTTTAAGTTCATATATAGTATGCAAAATCTTTAAAAATTCATATCTCCGAAAATAAGCCGCATTGGCATGAATGCAGAGACACATATTTCCTTATTTTCGCTCTACTTTCATAAAAAAAAAAAATTCATCGAAATCGGCAGGGCACTCACTGTGAGTTCCACTTGTGAGTGTAATTTGGCCATCTCGGCTTTTGGTTAAGCCGAACAACGTCCTCCAACTGTTCTATAAAATCAGAACACAATGACCATATCTGGGCTATCCCATGATAAGTATTTAGTGGGGAAGTCTGTATCCATCAGCGTTGCATGATGCAGGGCCATGGAAATGTCGAACTCTTGGGAACTCTTTGCTTGGTTCGTCAGGTAATTGAAGGGGAGGGGAAGGACATTTGCAAATAGCTAGTGACATAGAAATGCCACAGTAGTGTGTTTCATCCTCTTAGAAAAGGAGTTCTCCTTCCCTTTCTCTTAATTGGTAAACTTAAATAGTAACATTAGCTTACATTTTACAAAATGCCCATTTCCAGAAGTGGGATCGTCTCTCCCCCTAAACTAAATTTGTGATAAGCCTTCAAATATACTTAAATGTACTTACTTGCCAAACTTGTAAATGGGGGAGAGAAAAACTCAACCCTTATACATAATTATGACCTCAAGATCTCATTTTGTAGACCACTAATTTGTGAATATTTGAAAGGAAAAAATATGGAAACCATTTTCTTTAAAAGGGGAACATTAAAAAAATTAAATTTTGTGGGCTAAACTACAAGAAAAATTTACAACGATGTCTGAAGTCAAACTTGGTATTTTCTCATTTATTTCTTGTATTATGTACTTATACTATGTCTTTCCAATAAAGGTGATACATTTTTATTTTTGTGTTTTATTTTTGGTTTTATAATTTATTGCAATTTAAAGAGCTATTGCAAAAAATATAAAAATCTGTTTTTGAATATAAAACATGGTTTTTCTAATTGATAAATGCCAAATATAAACTTAAAGTGAATATGAATTTTGAGGAAAATTCAAGAATTACAGATTTTCCATGCTTAGTGTCTGTACCCAATGTAAATTCTACATTAATAAATGATACAGTTGATCATGGGTCTATTTTTTGTGAATGTGAATTTACTTTTATAAAAGCTGAATATTCCATTTGGAGGAACAAGTGGATCAAAATAGATATTAATTCAAGACCATGTGATGCAATGGCAGGACTTACACAATGTGACAAATTTTTTCTCAGCCGCATACATGTTATTAACAATTCTTGCTACAATTCCGATTTCTACTGCAATGATAGAAAAACCATTTTCATCATTACAACAATTGAAAACATGTTTAAGAAACTAACTGGGAAAAAATAAGATAATGGATTAGCATTTTCAACTATTCATCTCAATATTAGTGTGAAAGTGAACAAAATTGTAAATCGGCTTATTAAATCTTCAAGGCGGTCTAATTTCCGATAAGGTGTGTATAAACGTGAATTACTCTTTTTCTATGTAAAAGGGGAGAGAGATCTTACAAGGATCTTTTTTTCTATTTCTTAAATTAAAGTTCTATATTCATTTTATTTCAGAAAGTCACAGCAGAAAATAATTTACTGCAATTTTTATAATCAAATTGCAAGTTGCAATCCAGTTCGTGAATAAGAAAAGCATTAATTTTTATTTTGAAACTTCTGTCACAAAGTATAACTGGCATTCTGTTTATGTGTGTGAAGACAACATGAAACAGAATATACGTAAATATATTTAATGTTGTTTGGATACTTTTTGAGGAATTTATGGAAGAAATTAAAAGGCGCCAAATGGAGATAAAGTCTCTCTTCTGTCAAACCAAAATCATTTTTTATTAATTATTTTTACCATTAATCTGAGGAGATAGCTGCTAATTTGCACATACTAGGTTTCTTCTCGTGTGTACTTATGACTAAATTAAATTCGTTACATTTGGCATGTGAGCTCAAGAGAAGTTTCCTTGTTGGTTCTATGCTTTTTTTATTTTTTGTTTACAGTTTGAGCTTCCACTGCTTTACAAATGCCATGTCATCTACTGAAGAATTTCTTGGATTTGCTTATTTTTATAAATATGTCTAATGTTTGCGTTGAAATCAAAAAAATTATACCGATATACGTTGCAATTATACTGATACATGTTATACCGATATATTCTTTAACTCGAACGGTAGTTATATGCTGTGTTTGTATCACAATGCATGCCGTAAAAATTTCATTCCCCTCCCCCCAGAACCATAGCTAGATGCTAGTTACAGGGGGACTCTCAAAGTTACAGAGGATGTTCAGATGGCTACACGGGGCTTAAAGTTCTTTAATATTTTAATGTATTTTATTAATATATTCAATAACATAAATATCTAAGTAGGCTATTATATTTAACATCAATGAATAAATTTCTTAACTTAAATTTTGCATTGAAAACTTATAAATGTATAGTAAAAATTACAATTTTCCTTATACTTATTGTCGAGTAGATCAATCTCTGTAGAGAACTACGTACACAAGAACTACTGTAGAAATCTATTTTGGACATATTTTTAATGTCAAAGCACCATTTCCATATGTACAATTTAAAAAAAAAATTGTCTAATAAAATTCTAAAATAATTTATTTTGAAAAACTATTTTCGGGGGTTCACCCCCCCCTGACTATGGCCCAGTCTCTCCCTCCTGGAATAAACCTTAGCTATAGCCTTGCATGCTGCGATTGTATCAATACATGCTTTACAAATTTTTTAACCCCCCCCAAATTAAATCCTAACTATGGTCTTGTATGTGCATGACCTTGTCACCTTGACTGCAACCATGCAGGCATACAAGGTGTATGCATCATACCCATTCAGTTAAATGTCATTTTGGAATCAGACTGGTCATGTTTATTCATTGTGCTTGTTGACGGAAATGGTGTTGACAACAGGACAGCAAATGTTTCTAGTTTGGTATATGTTCCAAAGCAGTGATAAATATACAGATAAAGTGCAGGAAAACTTTTCTCAGACATTTCCTGATGCAAATGTTTCCCATTGTTATGGGATACAAAGCAACATTTGGAAGTTCTATGGAATTAAAAGCATGCTGGATGCACCTCATGCAAAGAGACCATCTGCTTCAAAGGATACAGTACTCAACATACAAGATCATATGCAGCAGAACCCATATAAATCAGTCAAATGACTGACAGAGCAGGCTCATCATGAGTCTTACGGAAACTGCTGCATACACTTTCAAAATTAGTGGAGTAGAAAAATGAGGATATCCTAGGTGTTATTTTTTTCTCAGATGGAGCTTAGTTTCACCTCTCTGGATACACCACCAGTCAGCACGTTCCTTTGTGCAGCACTCAAAATTTTCATATAAATTTAAGAGAAACCTTCAACATAATCAGGAAAATAAAGGTTTTTTTTGCTCAACATGTCAAATGTGTATTATTGGGCCCATTTCTTTCAAAACCACCACCAATGTTAAACATTATCATACATGTTCTTAACCCAACCAAATAAAATAGATTTGAATAGGTTGGGAACCAGCAAGATGGTGCTACAGCACAAACGGTTTGCATGTCATTCATCTACCTGGACGAATTTTGCAGACTGCATTATCTTGTATAAAATAAGGTATCTACGTGATCTCCTGATTTCAATCCTTTTGACTTTAAACTCTAGAGTTCCCTAAAAGAGAAAGTATTCAAGAATAACTGTTACACTTCAAGAGCTGAAAACAAATCAATCTTTAACCACATTTGCAGAAATGCCACTTCCTACCCTGCAGCATATGTTCAGGAAAACATGCAGCTGCATTTGAGGAGATGTTCCCAAGTCTGTGGGAGCCAATTGCAATGCTTGCTGTAAGAAAAAAGGTATAATTCGCAAGTATGTTTCCAGTGCACTGATACTTTGTGGTTGTAGGTTTCTCTGAGTAATGCAACAAACCTGTTAGTTTTTGTACTTTCATTTGATAAAAATATTTGTAAGCATTAATATAAAATTAAAAGCAATAATAAATCAAAAGCATTGATAAAAAAATTGTAAGCATGTTGTGTAAATGTTAAGAATTTGCCTTAATCATATTATGAAACACTTTAATCAGGCTATTTGATAATTTGTCATCAAATACAATTTCTTAATTATCATACAATCTACCAATATAATTAATTAATCCAAATTAATGAACACTAAAATATTTACAAGTATATAAATTTAACATAAATATGAGAAAATGATCATGCATGATTGAACTTACTGTATTAATGGTTAAACTATTGAAATGGTAATTTGAAGATCATTGGTTCGGATCCTGACTAAGTACATAGTCAATTTTCCTTCTTTGGCTTTTATTTGAGCCAACTAATATATGACCTATTGACAGAAGCATTTGAAACACAACCTAACATGCAAATAAAGGCATATTTGCATGATCAAACTCACATATGCAATGTGCATTAGCTGTTATATATAATGGTTTCATAAATGTTTTCACAGTGCATTTTGCATTGTAAACAACTTTTGGATTCAAAACTGTGTAAGAATAATAAGAGTTTCATTACTTAAAAACCTTATGTTTTAGTTCGTCGCTGTGAACTGTTTTAAAACATTATTCAGTTAGTGATAATATTGACTGATGCTGGTATGTTTGCTCATGCTTTGACCAAGAGGAAACACGTTTTCGTGATCAATGCCTTTTTAGCATTGGATATGATATTAGATAAATTGGTAAAAATTGTTATATATGGTCGTGTGTAATTTTGTGAGTCTTAGACTACTCAAGCCAAAACTGAAAATCAATTATACATTGACCATGAAGAGTCAAGCCTTATCAGTCAATTTAAGGTAAGGATTACATACAGAGTAGAACCTCAATTTTATATATATGTATATATACATGGTGGTCATAAAGTAACTTCTCCTGTGTACAAGGCTCTTCTGGAATTTTCAAGATATGCACTCAATTGTTACTTACATTAAAAATTAGCTGTCATGGTTGCAGTTACCAAAATTTAAATGGCAACACCTCTTTTTTATTATCAGAACTTTATCAGCACTGTAAGAAAAACCTAAATCCCGATGAAAGTTTTCCTATAACTGTAAATATGGCTGCGCAACAGCAGTATCAAAGGAGTGTGAAGGACAAAATAGGAAAGAAAGACAAAAGGAAACCATACTAATTTCACGTTCATTTAGCAGTGCTCGATGTGGCCATCTTCACAGACAATGACACATCGCATGTGGGATATTATGAACATCGCTACCACATGTAACATTGTACGCTGAATATGCAGAACTTCTCCTTTTACGGCATCTTTCAAGTCAGACAGAAACTGCTAGGATTGTCCCTGTACACCCTTGATTTCAAATATCCCCATAGGTTTCCTGGCCTTATATCAATGGATTTCTGGCTATATCTGGCATATTCAGCATACAATGTTACATTTGGCAGTGATGTCCATAATATTTCTCATGTAATATGTCATCTGTGAAGGTGACCACATCGAGCACTGCTAAATAAAGATCAAATGGTATGGTTTCTGGTTTCTCTGATTCTGCCGTTCCCCCATTCTGCCATAGGCGTACCAGTGGCGTAGTTGGTTAAGGCATTAGCCTGGAAACTAATTGGGTTGTCGTCGCTACCGCATCATACCAAATAATCATGATAACACAAAATAACATTTCTACAACCATGGTTCCCATTCTTTTGTCCTGATATTATATTTATGGACCAATCGTAGTTTCCAAATAGGGTCTGAAATGCTTTGTTGAGCTAATTTAAGCTTTTCCGCAATCTCCGATTTTGTAAAAAAAGGATCTTGCTCTATCATGGTCTTGACAAAATAGTCATTGATCAAAGATGGCTGCCCAAAGCATGGTTTATCATTAAGGTCCAAATCACTACTTTAAATTTTTCGAACCATCTCCTTCATGTTTTATCCGAAACTGCATCTCCATCAAAGCCTTTCACTAAATTTCGACACGCTTCTGTAGCATTTCTGCTTTATTGTAATTCGTACAAAATACAGTTTTGTAAATGCACTTTATCGTTAGCGATGTTTACGCAGTCGTGTCTCACTTGATAATGAAATGAGACACTTCTGTTCCAGTTAATTTAGAAGAGCAGATGTGTGTAAATGCAATCATAAACAGAGACAGCTATGTGTGTCTCAAATGAACACAGGAATGCATGTTGAAACTTGAGATAACATTATCGGACAGAACTTTCTGGTAGACCTAATATAATGGCCAGATGGGATGGGGTAACCAGAGATGAAATAAACTTAGCAATACGATCCCTCCCATCCTTTCCAGATAACAATAATTAGCGTTAACACAAACATATTTTCTATTCCCCTAGGTGTTTGTCTTAACGAGGTTTGACTGTATAATAAATTTATTCAATCTGATATACATGTTTTGTGATACATAATGTGGGCAGTATACGAGATATAGCAACATAAGATTATACAGATTATTACATTATTTCAAGCTTTGGATTAGAAATGGAATTTTGGTTGAAATTGTTCTGGCAAATTGATTGGTTTATCAGTAACGAAAATTTCAGAGACAATTGTAAATAAATAGTATCATAACGCTTAAATTTAAGTAATAGAAAACCTACTTGAACTATGTGTAAATCTGGAACTGTGCATAAGTAATATGATATGATATAATATATATGCAATGTAAGTAATATAATGATATCCAGTATAATATGATACATGCCCATATCCAGAGGGGGGGATCTTAGGGACTGGGCCCTCCAAAATAAAATTTTTAATGGGACTTGGCTACGGCCTTTCTTGCTGTAAAATTTTTTGACCTCCCACGAAATTAAATCCTGGCTACGGTCTTGATATGATATAATATATCCAATATGAGTAATATATACCGATATCCGGTATAAGTAATATGATATAATCTATCCAATATGAGTAATATGATATAATCTATCCAATATGAGTAATATGATATAATCTATCCAATATGAGTAATATATACTGATATCCGGTATAAGTAATATGATATAATCTATCCAATATAATATAATGATCAAGGATGGATCTAGAACTCTTTCAATGTGGGGGGGCAATTTATTTTTGATTTCCATTTTTAGCCAAGTATCCGGTACTTTCATTTTATTTTCTGTAGTATAATCCGGGCTCAAAGTGCGGGCGATCACCTCACCACTCCCCTTGGATCCACCACTGATAATGATGTCCAGTATAAGTAATATAATGATATCCAGTCTAAATAGTGTGATATTCGATATAAGTAATATGATATCTAAAGTAAGTTATAGGAATAACCATAGTATAAACTTTGAGTTGAAAGTACAACGTATTTCCAAAAAACAAAATGGTCACATAATCCGGAAAGTGAAAACTTTTAAATCATCATTAGTTATGAGAGGTAAAATATTTTATATATGCCAAATTTTTAAATTGGGAAATTTTTGATAAAAACGAATTAGATGAACAAAATTCAAATAAGATATTTAAGACTTTTGAACAAATGTTTGCTTTTAATGAGGTACGTTTTCAAAAATAAAATTTGCGATAATCAAATCTTGTTTTACTTATGTAAAATAAATATAGCAAAATACCTTTTAATGGATTACTTGAAGTTGACACACAGCTTTACTGCGGAACTAACAAATCATCCACTTGTATTAGCTTGTCGGAGCTTTCTATTCGAAAGGGAGAAAAGTTATGTTCCCATGGAAACCCATCACTGTTTTGTTGCCAGATTAAAATAACTTTCCTTTGCAGCCAAGATGTTTCTAAAACATAAATGATTTGGACCAGTAGTTCCCAAACTCTTGAATCCGCAACCCACGTTTCAGAACATTGATCTTTCGTGCCTCACCTAGTTCTAACCGGGGACGTATCTACGGGATGGGCCTTCTCCCCTCCGAAAAGAACTATGGTTTCTCTTTATTTTAAATAAACGTGTACATCATCAACGCAGAATTTTCAAAATTATTGGGAAGTACATATTATGAGCATTTATACATTACAATATGTGTAAAATTGCAATTTATTTCAAATTATTAGAGTGTGCGAGCCCCACGGGCGCACACAACTCTACGTTTACGTTATGATGTAAATATAATGATGTCAATAAAGGGAAGAAGAAAAGAGGCAGAAAGTGGTCTACCATTCCTTCACACCCCCTCCCCTGCACGAGGAAAGCCATCAGGCAATAAAGCGAATTAGGGTTCCCTCCCTTTGTCGCTTTAAAAAATTCCCTTTCTATCATATTTAGTAAAGGACTTCAAGGAACCCCTTTATCACATAAACCTTGTTTATTATTTTGTTCTTTGTCAAGGCTTTCACCAAGGAGATATTTAAAACACGTCGGGTGAGTCTGCACACCCGCCGAAAAAATCTAGACACGTGCTTAGCTTCTACACAAACCATAATATATTTTTTAAACACATTCCATTTTCATAAAATACTTCTCAAAATATCATGCTTCAAAGACGTTTCGCTCCTCGTAGTTTGGGAAGAACTGTTATAGACCGGGTTGCCAGATGGTACCAAGATTTTTCTTGTCATTATATTATCTTCAAAAAATGCCCCTCAAAAGGCGCCCAATTGAACTGCTGTTACTTTCAGTGTTTATATAATACAGGATGCACCAAAAGTTCGTAAGAATTTTACAAAAACATAAAAAAGGAGCAAATAATGATTAAAGAAAGTGGAGTTGCAAGAAAGGGTTGCTAGAAAAATCGAATTTTATTTTAGTAGAAAAAAAAAAAATTAGTTCAAAAAGTCACCTGTAGATGGCGGCGACTATTCAACAAGACAACTGCGCGTTCCATCGATTTGTTATTACAATAATTGTTCAATATGACCCCCAGAATATTCTGCGACAGAACTAAGGCTACTCACAAAGACCGTAGTAGCTGCGTAGAGCACGTCGGGATGCATATTAGCACTGATACGCACCACTGACCTAAATGGAAGTCCGCGATTGGTACCCTGTAACCACGTGACATACAATTTAAATTTTGGGCAACACTGCATACGGATTGTCTTGCTGCATTAATTTTGTTGAAGCACGGCTAACTAGATTTACCACAGGCCCGCTTACGTGAATTTCAAGGGTGTCCCCACTTTCTTTTGGAGTAATTTCTAGGGTTGTTCATAGGGGGCACCAAATGACAGATATAAACAAGCCATATGCTTTTATGTGTTCGCAGCAGTTAACCGAAGAATAAAAAGGGTTTCTCGGTTTTCTACAATTTTTACATGATATTTATTTGTGATAATAATGGGAGTATATTATTGTGTTCCATTTTGTAAATCGCAGTAAGGAAAAAGTAATGCATCCTTTCACGAATTTCCAAGTGAAAAAACCCTTCGAATACAATAGATTACAAATATCTTACGTAAAGGTAATTTGTTTTCCCTTCATAATTTTACTCTGTAGTATCCAAGCTAAGGTGTATTAATTGTTTTAAGTTCATCCAACATATTTATATCTGCAGTATTAGAGACACAGTAAGTGTTTATTCTGTATTTTGTTTTTAGGTGACATGCTGTTCTATTATGGAGTTTGTATTTTCAAGTAAAATTATTTTGGAAAGAATTGCTATTCATGAATACCTGATTCTTTATTTTTATTATGTGATGTATTAAAAATTTGGCTTGTGTCAAAAGTTATTAGAAATTATGTATTATACATTGTGTAGTTATATCATCAGTTTATTGTAAATTCATGTGTTAATTTCATTAACATTCCATTAAAGTCTTTCCAAACAGGTGTCAAGCCTTCTAATTAATTCTTTATTTTATAATTAATTATAATAGAATATAATTAAATTATTAATTAGTTGGTTAAAATTCTATATAATTCTGTTTTATTGACCATTAAAATAAAGTCTGCTTTTATGTGCATTTTGCAATTTCGTTTTCAGTGTAAACTGTCAATTCATCATCAGTTATTAATCATGTCTGAGAAATCATTCCATCCAATAAACCGTCTTCAGTGAAAATGAAAGAGTAGAAAAAGGTATGTAAGATTTAAACTTTATTTTAAAATTTGTTATGAAAGGTTATCGTATCACGATATCATCATCGTCGTTGGAAAATAAAATACGATAACTTTTTGAGAAAAAGCAATCTATTTCTGTATGTAATCAGAAACTGGGCTATTAATTGGCATTTATAGTCTGTTAAATTGCGAATATTGACCCAGGCAGCACCTGTCGGATAAAAATTACGTGAGAGAATCGCGACTGCGAAAATTTTGGGACAGGTTTTCTATGGCATTGAGCTCACGTTAGTGGGCCTGTAGTAATCTAGTTGGCCGTGGTTGAAGAGACTGCATTAGTTGATGCAAAGTTACTTGGCATTACGTTATGAAATTTAATACAAGTGAGAATTCTAGAAAAGGGCTTTTCGTTTTCTCAGGGTAAGCACTTACGTTTAACATTTACACTGGTGTAAAATACTTTTAAAGAGTTCTTGATGTTTGGTTTGGTTTTAGTCTGAAAGTGTAGGGTTTAATTTGTCCATGGATGGTTAAAAATAAAATTATACAATAATTTTTGCCACCCACGTTTTAATTACAGCTCAAACTAGAGCTTTATTCGTTTTGGAGAAAAAGAGACGCTTTCCCCATCCTGGATTCGAACCAGGGTCCCTCCGTTTAGCCCGGAGTGTCTTGGACCGCTAGACGAATGAGGACAGGAAACAACGCTCTCTTTCTCCGTATGTAAAGGTGTTAAGGTATTATTACCCTCCGCAGGGATAACACAATTGCCAAATATGGTCAACACAAGAAAGCCTCCGGGGCGAGATTTTTGTGAGTTTTCTTCATTAAAATCTTCATTATTTTTTAAGTTAGGTCATCTTTCACAAAAAAGTATGGCTAAATTGTTTTTTAGTTTTCGCACAGAGATGGGCTATTATTTAGCAATTTGTAACTTTTCAACTATTATATAGCAACAACAGCCACTGATCCTTTCTATTAAAATTAGGACTCTGAAATAATACAGGAGTAGAAGAGAGATCGGTTTTACCCATCAGGGACAGTGGCGTAGGCAGAAAGTTCATAAGGGAGAGGTATAGGCTTAATGGGAGGGATTACAGAGCTACAACTCATATATTTCTGTGTTAAATATACAAAATTTCATTGCGATAGTGGTTACAACACCCCAAACCGACCCCTGGCTATGCCTTTGGTCAATGATATGATATGATTCTGTAAGGTGCTTTAGGTTTCATGATGTGTTGTGGGTGTGTTGCAGGGGTATTCCCTCACCCTTCATGTTCTTGGCTCTAGACATGCAGAAATTCTGCAGGATCTACCTCACCTCTAGTGTTTAGCCCCAGATATATAAAAGTTTGCAAGGGATGTGGTTAGGGGTCTTCGGTCCTATGGTTAATCAGGGATGCATCAAGGTATCTAAGGTCTCCTAATCAATCTTTCAGCTTTGGATGTATAGCATACTATATTATAAATCTAGAGCATAGGTGCAATTTTTTTTAACATTTTGTTAAAACTGTCATTGGTATAATTTTTTGCAAGTGTCTTATTCAGCTCTTTTTGAGAAAAGTCAAAATCGTATTTTTTCCCCATACTATTTTCTTTTTGCCCCCTCCCCTCACTAAGTTTATTCTATATTTAACCCCCAAGTTATGCCTGTAATCTAGAGCCAAAAAGTAGGCATATAGCACCTTAGGTTCTTAATTTTATTTTTGAAAAAATAAACTGAATCCGAATGCAGTCAGTGCATTTCCGATTCAAGAAAACTCATTGGAAGTCAGTAAAGAAGTTGGACTAGATTGTTTTAAGATTTAAAATTGGCTGCTCTGAAAATTTAGGCGGAGTCGCAATATTTTGTGTAAAGCAATTTACAAAGAAACCAAATTAGTTGATTTGAAAGAAGTCGCTGATTGGTGTGGAAAGCGGCGGGGACACGTGAAGGCTGTGATGACCAAAGTATTTTTTTATGTACATGAAACTGGATTGTTTTTAGAATTATGCCAAACAAACAGTGCCTGATTTATGCAGGGCAGCTGCCCTGGGCCTCTGATACGGAGGGGGCCCCCCCCTAAGTTTAGTCCAGCACATTCATAAAAATTTTAATATTTTTTTAAAGGCAGTCCAGAGACTTTTCAGGATTTAAAAAATCCTTTACTAGCTCCTTTCCCTTAAGACCAGGAAAGCATACCTAGATAATGCTTTATATCTATCTCGGTCTTATAAACAAAATTCATTCACTTATGTATGTTTAATGATAATAAACATAGCAATCAGAAATCTGTCGTGGGTACAGGAGGGGTTGGGGCCCCTTCATCTATGCCTGTCCCCGGGCCCCAGAATTTTTAAGTCAGGCCCTTCGAACAAGACGTTCCTGAAGCATGGGCACAAGGTGGAGTCGTTGTCCCTCCCTCCCAGCTTTTATCTTGGAAGAATGGGTTCAAGTAAAAAAGTAGGGCCAAAAATTACATTTTTAAGTTGTTTCCCCCATTAAAGGCATCACTACATAATAATCTCACCCTTTGGTCACCAATGTTGCCAACTTCCTGCTTGCCACAATTTCCGTCCTTTGATGTCATGATGGATTAGTCCGGAATGTTTAGAAATGTATAATGAAAAGATTTGCCTGTGTTTTTGAAAGCTTTTATTAAGGCTGTGGCTACAGCGCAGATGAATTCCATGCTTGTTTTGTCGTCAAAGGCACGTCAACCTCCTTCCCAGATTATGGCATCATGATTTATCGTTTTGTACATTTGCTTTATTTCTGACTACCGTGATTGCTTACAAATGAACTACTTATTAGTATTATACTGATGACCACTTATTTATATTATACCTTTTGGTTACTTAGACATAAAGTCCATATACAATGACAATATATTAATGAATTTTTATTTTCGATTTTAAAAAAATGGTGCTCTTTGACAACATGTTATAGACTTCCGTTTTGGCACTCGCCAAACCACTCACCATTTACCTACATTTTTCTCTACTCGAACAGCAGATATACAAAAGGCAAACTAACTCAAAAGCAAATGTTACGTTTTAATGAGTATTGTAAACTAGTGGCGAATTTTCCCTAATTATTACAGTTTTAAAATATTTAAAAATTAATGAAAATTACTTGTTCAAAATCATAGAATTGCAATGGGCATATGTGTTCGTTATGACGTTGAGTTCAGAAAAGTCATACGAAGTTGAATTTGAAGTAGAGAAACGATACTGAACTTAAATTACGGAAAAAAAATGAAGTTAAATTTAAATTAGAGGAAAACGAGCTTGAATTTAAATTAGAAAAGGAAAAATGAAATTGTATTCAAATTAAGGGGGCCAGGGCCTCGATAACATTCAGCTGCTCTGTGGTTATTTTTTTAATCAAAAACAGTAACTCATTAAAATAATTATTTTTTAACTTATATTTAAATTAGAACATAAAACAAAGTTGAATTTAAATTAGGAAAAGAAGGGTAGTATTAGAGTAAAAAAAAAATGGAATTATGGGACATGGGAAGAAAAAACGATAGTGGCGCCACCACGACACACTTAAAGGCGAAATTGGGAATTACAAAAGGTTGCCAGAAAGTAAAAAGGCATAGAAGTGGGTTACCATATTGTTTTGGCACCCATACCAGATTGTAAAAGAGCGCCAAAACAATAACCACAGAGCTGGCGAGACCCCTCCCTACATTGATGTACTGTACTCTTTTGGTTAAACATGATACTGATATCGATACAATCATGGGTTTTTTATTGTAATTTATAAAACGTAACTGCTAGGAAACGCAGATAATAAGAAAATGGCTGGACGGACGCTACAACTACCATGCACATTTTATACACTTGAAACATTCACATGACTCGCATACACACTTTGACCACATCCCAAAATATCTTAGACCAATTTTAAAAGTAAAGGGGGAGTTGTGACAATGTTAGTTGACCAATGGCGGGGTGAGATTTTTCTGCAGTGTGTCCCCACATTATTAAATTTTAGTTGATGGGTACTGATGGCCTGAATACATCGGTAGGAAAAACTTCAAAAGAATTGATGTTACTGTTACGTAATGTTTTAGGAGAATTTGAACCAATATTTAGTGGAAAAAATTTAAAACTGGTGTTTTAAAGATATAGACAAGTTAATTGTTGTTTGGGGGTGAATAAAAAGGCATAATGACATACTTCGATGGTGGAATGGCTAATTACTTTTGATGCAAAGATGAGAAAAGTGCAACAAAACTTACTTGTATTCTTAGATAATGTGAGTTTGCATCACAGATTTGAAAATGTGAGAAAATCGTGTTTTTTCTTTCTGACACAGGGGTCCAAATTAACTTTTTAAATCAGGTGCACAAGTGCACCCAAGTCTTACGACTTACGTGCATAAAATACTAGTTAAGTGTACAAGTAACGAACAGAATAGAAAGTAAACCTCAACCTTAAAAACGGGTAAAATGTAAGTGAAATAATTACATTAAAACATGTAAACTACAACAAAATGCAACTTTTCAAAATAATTGAACATTCATTTGTAATAAACAAAAAAAAAAAAAAAAAAATTCAAAGCAAATGCAGATACATTGAGAAAATTATATAAAATTATTCCATAGGTCACTGTTTTTGAAAAATATAGCCATAGTTTTGAATAGTTAGGTGCACTATGTGCACCCAAATTTTACATGCACGGATAAAATTTCATGTGCACAGTGCACCCACTAATTTCGAACCCTGTTCTAACACAACTTCTATGTTTCAACCACTTGACCAGGGTGTAATTAACACATGGCTCTAAAACTCAGTGCAGAAAGGGTTTTTTTTATCACATCGTTGTTCAACTGAACTCTTGTAAAACAACTGAGCTTCGAAAATCAGTTCATGCAGTGACTTGGGTCAGTTCAGCTACCCAAAATTTAAAACCATCATGCATTAGTGGGTGTTTAAAATGTTGAGATGAAATTTATTTAAAAATTACTTTTTAAATCAAGTCCTTTGCCTGTCGAAAAATCGCATCTATATTTTATTTTTATTGTAATGTGTTTGGTTTTTCTATAATACTATCTTGTTTATTTTCTCTTCTCCAAAAAAATTTAGGAGAGGCATTTATAAAAATGGAAATGCTCGAGTGAATTCATGTCCTGCAACAACTGCATATAGATTGAAAAAAGTACATTACTGCACTTTTGGACATCAACCTCTTAAGGACAAGATATTTTTGTTGGCATATCGTAAGAAGAGGCAACACACCCACAATATCCAAGAATATCGTAGGTTTTCAATTGGGTTTTAAAAAAATTATTTGTTCACACTCCGAACTGGAGGAGAAAACTCTAATTGTGTCGTCACACATGCTATTTTCTTTATTATATATTACTATATATTATTTTCTATATGTTAAGTATGGGTTTCAAACTTGACAGTGTTTTCAAGGTATATTTTAACAATTGTCTACTTTCAGAAAGCATCTTAGAAAATGTTATTCTGAAGAACATGAGTTGTTTTTATTTGTGCAGTTTATTGCACTTGATTGGTCTATAATATTTATTGGTTTATCATATGAATGTTAGATATATGCAACAGCTGTAGCAGTCCCGTATGGATTAATGTAGTATATGTCTAATGCAACACATGTGTTTCTATAAATCAGTGGTGGCTAGTCAGTTTTTTGTATAGTCATTGATGAAGCATTTCATTAATAGATACATTTTTATTTACTGTGTATGTCAGCAATCTTTCTCTACATAGCAAGGAATAGTCAAATGCATAATAGATCGTCTTTAGGGTGTGTGTAAAGAGTTAAGCCATCTGGTGGTTATGGGGCCTCAGTAAGTAAGGTTAAGCCATGCTTAACATGCACATCTAATCTCGCTTTATCGCTGTCCTATAGTAGCAGCAAATTAATAACAATCATATCTCCCATGGCGACAGGTTTATAGGAACTTTTGCCTTTTGGAGCGTTTTTGAATCATGATTCCATGATAAATAGAACAGAAAATTGACTATTTTTGTAAATGTCTGTATTGTAAATTCTATTTAAATTTTACGTAAATACTTGGTGAAAATGAAATAATAAAATCTTGATATTACTTTTACATTCATCTTTTGGCATGAATTACTGCTATTTGGCAAGAAATTAATTTCCTTGTGTTATAGTACCTAATTCGTTAGAAATGATGTAATCAAAAATGAGAGTGACTGGAAAAAAAATACACATTTTCGTGCTTGCTTAGAAGTTAGATTATCAAATAAGTGGCTAAATTATTATACCTCACCTCTTTAGGTGTAATTGCTATATTACTGGTAGTAAGGCTTTTCCCCAAAGGGTATGCACCATGTGTGTCTCATATTCTCAAGAAATTTTGAAAAATACCGGGTATGCGCCACATACTTTCATGATCTCAAGAAAGGTTTTGTATCTGCTAGCTTTT
>QLNU02014531.1:23519-39098 GCA_006491805.2 Dysdera silvatica | reverse complement strand
CGTAGTTAGTTTTTACTAACATAATACATGCTTGATAGAAGTCTACACATCTAATTCCAAGACCTAATGAATTTAAAAATGTAGAAGAAATATGCTTTAGTAATAAAAGCGGTAATTGTTTTGAAGAGAAGTGCAAAGAAGCACCGTTTATTTCTTGTAGCCATTGCTCAAATATAGTTTGTTTTCGGCATTTTTTTATTAATTTTCATATACATTTTTAAAAACAAAATACATGAAATTTTATGTTCTTGTTCATTACGTACTGTGAAGTACACAGAATATGCTTTTGCTTTTAATTGATTGCTTTTCAGAGTTCCCTGGAAGACTTCAATTTTATTTGCATATATTTTTTATTAAAGTAGCCCCCAGCAGCAAACTTTCTTAACTAACAAGACACTGGTCGGGGGTTCGAATGCCCCTTTAACCCATGGTTGTTTCTTTGCAGGCATATAGTGGTTTCGAGGTCAAGTAAAGCCGGCAATCATTTCTTAAATAGCCCACTGTGTAGTTTTGGGACATAAAATTACCAGACCATTCAATCAGTCAACCCTCAAGCCTTTACGTCATTGTGTTGTTAACTCCTCAATGTTCAATGTAATATGTGGCTTCAAATCTCATTCACAGTCAGCAAAATTATTTTAAGAGTCTATTTGGCTACAATAGTGCAGATAGTACAAAACCTAGATAGACTAACTAGTAAAAGTTTATTTTTGAAGTAATATTATAATGCAACTTTGTTTTTTTAATCGATCGGGAATATGGTAAAAAAAGGACACAGCATTAACATGGGAATTTATGGGTGGAAACTTTTTTTTTTGCCAATAAAGCACAATCTAAAAATACAGATAGTAAGCTTTTTTTTTTTTACTTATAGAGTTAGAACTTAGCTTTAAAACAGGATATAAACTAAGTTTGTTATGCGCACACACACACAGACATACATACACACACATACCTACATACAAGAAACAAACAAAACTTAGGCTATTAGCAGTTCTAGGGACCCAATAAGTAAAGTTGTTGAAATGAAAATCAATTCTTAAATAACCGAAAAAACATCGGCGATATGGTTAAAAATTATTTTTTAGTGCTCCCATTGTTTCTCAATTTGGAATCTTTTTAAAAAGGTACTATTTCAATAAAATATTTTAGAAATTTTATTTTGCATTTTTACAGATTTTTAAATGTATTTGTCATTATTTAATATAGAAATGAGGTGACGCTTCAAGGAGAAATAGCATCATCATCATCACTGAAACTTTATGAAAGCCACCCCACCCCATTATTCTAATTCAACGAATAGTGTTCGGATTGAAAGGAAAGAACTGGTGGGGGGTAGGCCTAATGTTGGCACCTGCAAAAATAGAGGGGAAAACGCCTCCCATTCCATGCTCCCCCCCTTCAATTTGAGAACTGAATTGAAGACGGACCCCTCTGTCACAATTAAAAATTTAAATTTTCTGCCGAACGCCCTACAGTAATAGTGCGGTCTTGTCTAAATTAAACGATTTGCACGAAAGAACGCCTGGTCTGATATCAGTTTCAGTGTCGCCAAATGGACGGGTTACAGCCAAATGCTGCTGATTTTACTAATATTCAAGATGTCATATCTTTTGATCTCTTCCGAGATAGAGAAAATTTTTAATGTTTTAGGCAATAGATTTACCATACCTTACTACATGCAAAAAATCGTGACAGTTGGTGAGTGACAATTGGAGTTCCCTAGTTAGTGTTTTTCAAATTAGAACTCGCACCCAAGAGATTTAACTACTAAATGAACCAAACATGGATGTTTGTAACAAATTTTAAACAATTTGGCACCACTTATACCTAAACCAAATTGGCAACAATAACCAATGTATTTAATATAAAAATACAACCCATGATAGTGAATATGCAACACTAAGAAGTTTGTCAAATGAAAGTACATAGCTACTTTTTCTTCAAGAGAGGAGGAGGGGAATATTCTAAAAATATACCATCAGTTTCATTTTTATATTTAATTTTAATATTTAATAATTTTTATAAGTATTTTTTTAAAATAGTGACCAGTCTCACAGACCATTTGGGATTCCTTCGCGGACCACTGGTTGGGAACCACTGACGTAGATAGAATAAAATTAACACCCTGTCCAAAATATATTTGGTTTTTATTCATATTTACAGTAGTTTGAACCACTCCCCACTGAAACTAACTAAATTTCATGTAAATTTACCTGAAAATGTATATAAATTAAAAAACTGCTCCCTAAAAATACAAAAATGATAAAATCTCTAACATTTCATGTAAAATCCTTAATTTTCGATAAAAATTTCCAATATCAAACATCATAACTCCTAAAGAGTATGTAATGTAAACTAACAGGCCGGTTTAGCCAAAAGTTGTTCAATTGTCGTCTAATTACTCAGAGTTACCCCATATTTATTTTGAAGTTATTTGAAGTATTTTTTAATAAATATCCATGAAATTTGGGTCATAAGGACCTCAAAGTCCAAGTAGGTAGTCCAGTAAATTTTGAACAAAATATCTTAAAAGGGAACCCACAGTAAGTGCCCCACCGATTTTGATGAAAGTAGAGCCAAAATAAGGAAATGCGTGTCTCGGCATTCGTGCCAATGCGGCTTATTTTTGGAGATATGGATTTTTAAGGATTTTGCATACTATACATAAGCTTAAAACACAACACCCTCTGCAAGCCTGGATCTGTTTAACTACATAACAGGCTGGGTGGCTACACCCAAACTTTTTATACTTTTTAATAATCAACAATTAAAATTTGAGTAGAAACTATCACTGCCAATAAGCATACATTGCTTCCTTTTTGGTTTTACGGCTCAAAGACTACAGTGGTCATGCTGCGCCGGGACCTACTGTTTTCCGAGGAATCCGAACCTCTTAAGGCCTAGGGAACCAAACCCCGGACTACAGTGAGCAGTGCGATCTTTATGAGATCTCTGAGTAAGCGTTCTTTTTGCACTGCTGGGAGTCGAACCCGGATTAGCGGCTGAATTAGCGGCAACTATATAAATGTAAGATTTTATTGAAGTAATTTTTGTGACAAAAGAATCTGATTGTAAGCAAAGTTTTTACTAATAAAATACATAAATATGTAAAAAGGACACATAAAGTGATCAGTTTCCTGGGCATCGAACACAAGAACATGTATAAGAGCCAGCTTACCATCCCCAGCTATGATTGGCTTTGCAGGCGTTGTGTTTTAAGTTGATATCACATCATCATATTCAACCATTATCTATCCACTGCTGGATGAAGGTCTCTCCAAATGCTTTTCAATGCCAATACAGTAAAACCTCTCCACAACAATATTATACGGACCGAGAAAAATTATCTTTGTAGAGGGAGTTATTGTTATAGGGAGGGTTCATTATACAGTAAAACCTCTCTACAACACTATTATACGGACCGAGAAAAATTATCGTTGTAGAGGGATTTATCGTTATATCGTTGTTGGGAGGTTTTATTGTAGTAACATTCCACGTTTACTCTAGACAATTCCCGATAAAGCTGAGAATCATCTGTCTGAAATATGTTAACATGTTTCTATTTAACGTCTAAAACACAATGTTCATATCTTTTTAACATATTTTATGCTATAATTATACAAATTTTACTCTAAAACTGCATATAACAATTAACAAATTTGAAGTGTTTCAAAATCCTTTTCCCAACATTTTAATCTACATAATCTTACAAAAGTGTCCACTGTAATTATACAATGGTTGTGATCAGTATTAAAATTTTTTGCAGCTCAGCAAACAGATAAGTAAAATTTTGGCATTTCACCACTGGTTATGGTCATGCATTTAACCAAAACTATGTGATTTAGGTATCATTAAAAACAAACAAAAATCCCAGTTTGAAAAAAAACCAACCCCCATTTTAAAGCTTCATTTGGTACTTGTTTATTAAAGCAGCTGCGATGCATTGCCAAGATAGGTTGCGATATGTTGCCTTTCGTTTAGTCCAAAGCGAATAACCTATGTATTTATTCACGTTATATTGCTTTTACGTTAACATCTTCATTTTCGCATTTTGGTTTTTGAAAATCGTTTGTTTCCTTAAAGTATGGTGTTAATGATCTTGGCCAAACTCCAGAATTATCCTGGTCACCAAAGGCGTGCGAACTTACTTCTCGGGTGATTGTTCTCAGATGACATCATCATGGTTTTATATTTTGCAAGTCGTGAACTTTTCTAAACGTTTTGAAAAACTCAATGTTGTGGCATGAAGTTTGCTGAAGTCAGAATATGACTGTTGGGGGTTCGTTCTGTTGATTGAATACATCCTGCTTTCCTTTCATCGATGTTATAACCACTGTATGTACAGAGGCAAGTTCGTTTTTTTCTATTGCAAGATTTCGAATTGCAGGAGCGTGTGACTCCGTGCTGTACTGATGTCTTTTTGGTGGCAGACTGTGTGAGGCAGTCCTCCCCTCCCCTCCCCAATAGGCTCTGAGTCAGGGAAAGTACTGTCACAAAACTCTCCATCACATATGAAACTATCATATTTGACACACAGCATTCCTTCTGATAAAGTTCCAAGATACAAGCCAAGCCCTGCTTACGCTGGGATTCACATTTAAGTGTGTTGCCTAGAAATCTCGGACTCATTTTAAGAGTATAGCATAAGTTTTGGCGACAGATGGAGCTTGGCAACATGAATAATTCTGAAGTTTCACCACAATCTTTAAATAACAACAAATTTGTTGTCTTGCTTATAAAAAGCAAATTTTCAAGAAACCTTCCACCCTTCCAACATTTAGGTGCAACTCAAAGACAAGCTTAAATCCAGGGTATGGGACACCTCCCCACTACGCATATACTGATTTAGGAAAATTACTGGATTGCAAAAACATCTGAAAAATAATATTTCATTACGTAAGACAGTTGTTATAGTTTTACCACAGTGAGATACTACTTTCAACATGAAGTGCATTTTTGTTACTGAGTGTATGTGTTAATAAGGTTTGACAGTATACCATAAACATGACTACAAATTAAGAGTTCTTTGTTTTTGTCTTGTAATAAATACAATTCTACTTTTTTTCAAGTAAATACTTTCCTTTGAGGCTTCCCCAATTATTTTGAATAATAAGAAATGTAGAATTGTGAACACTTTTTTCTATTTGTTACAAGGGTGCCGTTGATCTGTCATAATGCGTAAAATATGGGAAATAGATGGAAAGGACCCAATATTAGGAAAATAGCGCATCCCGGGGATCTGCTGTTTAGTAAACGTGCACCCTTGGGGAGGGACACACTATTCAACACTATATTAAGACCATTCCACGGAATTTGAAACTAGAGCTAATTTTTTAAAGTTTTTTTTTTAATAGGTGACTATTATTATTTTATGTTAAGAAGTTGTTCTTTCCAATGATGTTACTTGTGTTCATGTCAAAAAATATCTAAGACTAAAATTGAGGGGTTGACATGCCTTCTGTTTAAAAGGTTTTCATTTCCACATATTGAACATTTATTTTTTTGAGAATTAATTTCACTCTTAATGACTATTTTTAACTCTTCTGATACAGCAACCCAATTTTAAAATTTAACTGCTATTATATAATACATTAAAAAACATTATTATGTCACATTAGTTTTTACTATTCAGCTTCCATTGAATATATATAATCTTGATGTCACATACATGATATAAACTCGTATTTATTATCATAGGCGACTTATTAATACAGCAAATACTTTCTTATCACCAATACAAAGTTAATTTACTTATATCATCGGGAAAAAGAATTGACAGATTTTGTGCATCAGCAGTTTGTGAGTTCTAGGCTATCACGTATGTGACAAACCCAATCATGTAGGTGACCATGACATTTGTCATCTTCTATCAGTACTTTTTTTTTTTAAAAATAATTCTGTTGTTCACAGTTATATACTTTGGTGATATATACACAAATATAGAAAAGTAAATCACACACATTATCTGACAACACTGCGATATGCATCATTCTTGAAATCAAAAGGCTAAACTTCATTGCGGTTTTACAGCAGAATTATGACATGAAATAAAAACAGTTCTTCCGGATTTTCAATAATATGTTTGTGTTAAATGAATACAGGCCTCTGTATTTCAAAAAGGTAAAAAGAACACTTTAGTGCTGCAACTTAATTTTGCTATGAATTATAGCCTACATGTGAATGGTAAGGAAAGGTGCAGTAAGCATTATGGAGTCACAAAAGTGGTACATTATTCATAGCAGCGTTCTTTGATGCTAAATGTTTTCCTATAGTTTCAGACACAAATGATAAAACCAAAAGCGTAGTTATTGTATTTTTAACTAACCTCCTAAATGTAATTCAACCTGAACGCAAATCAAAATTAATTATTTGGACTGATAGACCATCAAGTGAATTTAAGAACAAATATATGGCATATTTTTTACATAAACTAAATTTACAATTTAAACACAAATATTATAGCATTGATTGGAAGTACACTGTTACATCCTGTAGCAAAGACGCAGTTGATGGAATCAGTGGTTCAACAAAATCTCGA
The DNA here is from genome assembly GCA_006491805.2 of Dysdera silvatica. Taxonomy (NCBI): domain Eukaryota; kingdom Metazoa; phylum Arthropoda; class Arachnida; order Araneae; family Dysderidae; genus Dysdera; species Dysdera silvatica. Next base: position 32,557 of record QLNU02014531.1, on the reverse strand, counting down.
GCGCATGCAAAAAGTGAAGGGCCCAAGAGAAATAGTTCAAACAACAACAGATTTTATTGTGGCTAAAGTTCTGCCTAAAGTCGTTGTTGAGCCGATAATGCAAGAGCAAATTGACACAGAGTCTAAACTTATAGACTGGTCAAAAGCAAAGGAGGTCAAAGGAATACGAAGTATATACACAATTATTTGCTGCAATTCTGAATTTCATTTTTACAGTAATTCCAGATTTCCAAAGGCAGCCATCGTTTTAAAATGTTCTCAGTCAGATGTTGATGATCCAGTGGAAGTTAACATTCTTGTGTGAAAATTTATTTTGGCAAAAGTTTCAGGAAAGAAAAGAAACAAATGTGAAAACTTGTCAAGCAATTTAAATAAAAATGACTTCACTATTTCTTATCTGAAGAGAATATCGGGAAATAAATTTTCGTATGTGGAGAATGCTAAATAATATGAACAGGACAGGGCTGATACATTGCAAATACTGCTGACACTTATAATTTTAGATAGCTTTTGTCATATTTAGTGAATACGGTGATGTATACGAGTAGATAGATATTATAGGCCAGTACAGTGTTCCAATTTTTTTTTTTCTCTTGTATGTTGCAATCACTGGCATACACAGGAAGGTGTTGATGGGGGTTATAACCCCCATTGCAATGAAATTTTGTATATAAACGTGTATTAATATAGGAATAATATAAATGTGTATTAATATAGGAATAATATAAATGTGTATTAGCATAGGAATATGTGAGTCATAGCTCTGTAATCCCCCTAATGAGCCTATAATCCTCTTATGAACTTTCTGGGTACACCTATGGTTGCAATTGACCTTTTCAATTATATTTATCCTAAGCCTCTAACATGGGTTACATATGTGTGTACTTCTATGGGTGGCTGAGGAAACTTATTACCTCCTCCTCAAGGCTGTCACACATTTTAGTGAATGTACAAGATACTAAAATGCTACAAAAATAATTGATACTGCTTGGCAATTAGTAATGATGTGACTGCAAAACTTTTTGAAAGTAAATGCACAGCAGACTCGGGCAAATCAAATTTTAAATGGCTAGAGGGGGCTCAAGCCCCCTCTGCCCCTCCCATATAAGCATTCATGGCTTCTAATATGTATACTTTGTAAACCAATTTTATTCCAGTTATAGTTACTAGTAATATTTGTATGTGGATTAATCATTTATACAAATAAATGCAACAATATATTTAAAGTGCACATGTAATTTGAACTCATACATGATCACTGTGTAACCTACATGATACATGTTTAAATTTTTTTATCAACAGCACTTTAAAAATGTTTTCGCTAATTTCAGTTCCTCTTTCAACTGCAAAAAAAATTTCCCCCTTGAAATAATTGTATATTCACAGAAATAAATTTACAACATGTTGCACTTAACATAGACTTCCAAAAATTGTCACATACATGATATGTACAAAGGACAATGCCAGAAATCTATGGGATTTTGCCTACGGTGTTCCACAACAAATCAGATGCCATTCAATACATCTCACTGAGTAGATAAAACATGTCGATGGGTGCAAAGCAGTCAGATCATGCAGTCATGAGTTATAGGTCATAGAAGGTCATCCTGTAAGAAGGATCTCCAATGTTATTAGGATTTTGTCTATCAGCGTTCCAGAACAAATCTAATGCCATTCGACGTGTCTCACTGAGTAGATAAAAAATGGTAATGGGCACAAAGCTATCAGATCATGCAGTCATGAGTTACAGGTGGCATCTGATTTGTTGTGGAACACCGATAAACAAAATCCTAATAACATTGGCTCTCTTCCTTAGTGACCTGCAATTCGTGACTGTATGATGTCATAGCTTTGTGCCCATTGCCATTTTTTATCTACTCAGTGAGACGCGTCGAATGGCGTCTGATTTGTTGTGGAACGCTGATAGACAAAATCCTAATAACGTTGGAGATTCTCCTCACAGAATGACCTTTTATGACCTCTAACTCGTGACTGCATGATCTGACAGCTTTGTGTCCATTGACATATTTCATCTATTCAGTGAGGCGCGTCGAATGGCATTTGATTTGTTGTGGAACGCCCATATGTCATTTTTGGCATCCTTCTTTAATTACCATACTGTTAATTATTCTATATGTCTGCAACATTTTTTATACAGATGCAAGAGTGAAATTTTTAGAATAATAAAATTAAGTTTAAGTTCGGCTAAATATTTAGTTTTATTACCTTTGAAAAAGCTATCTAGGGAAAATGCCACTTACAAATGTCACATACATGGTTGTGGAACAGCCCATTAGCGTAATGAAAAGGGAAAAACTTAAACATAATAATGTTACCATTGGAAGGGCCGTCACTGTCTGAGTCAGAAGATATAATTGACACAACAAATGGCATTTTCCTAAAGAAGGATCTTTCTGGTGGTTCAAAGCCATAATATGTTCTTGTTTAAAATTTAATTTTACTTATTTACAAATGTAGTATGATACAATTTCACAGCATTATGCTGGAAAACTTACTAAAATAAATGTTTCAATACGGAAAAGTTTTGTTTTTGGGAACCCACATTTTCTAAAAATACCTGTATTTTTAAATATAGTAGCCCTTGGGTCCCAGTTTTAGAGCACTCAGCAACATCCCTGTGTTAATAAGATTATATATATATACACAGTAAAGTTTTACATATAACGAACTTCCATTTAACAAAGTTTTCTATTTAACGAAATTTTCGGCGGAACCTTGACTTTGAATGGCATTAACATGTAAATTTGTCTCCATATTACGAAAAACAATTTCTATATAACGAAGTTCTTTTTATAAAGAATTTGATTTTTTTTTTAATTTACCTTTTACAATTTTTCAGCGGGATGGTTAGGTAGAATAGATAGTTGAGCATTTTAAGCAAAAAGATGGAGGTGAGGTACCCTTCTGTATAGTAGACATAGGGTCAGTTGTGATAAATAATTCTATTGTTCTAAACTGGGAACTTTGAATCGGCGGGGATGTATCACTCTGCAGGTGTGGCTAAGCCACGAAATTTGCTTCTCGCATATACGTGTTGCATTGTTGAAGAAAATGTTATAGATGACGTGTTCCGATATTTACAAAAGTGTGAGAATTTCTATGAACAAAACGTTTTTTATAAGAAACCTGTACAAAGCAAAATTAGTGATTATTTCTCTGTTTCAAATATGTTGTATGAGGATCATACAGATATAAAGTAATCCTCAGTCTTTACTTTTGTTATTAATTTGTGCGTACTTGTATACAAAAAATATTTAAATTCGTTGAAAAAGAAGAGTCTACTGAACTTAGTTTTTACTGTCCAAATTTAACCTTTTTCATTTTATCGAAATTAAGTTTCATCATTTATGTTAATTTCTATTTAACGAATTTTCCTTATAACGAAGTTTTTCAGAGGAACGATGGCACTTCGTTAAATAGAGACTCGACTGTGTGTATATATATATACTTTCATTATATTACTAGGACATATCAAATATATTCAATTGTGTCATTGTCTTCAAGTAACGTTATAAGAACTCTCCATGCCACGTAATTAACAAATATAAAATACAATGCAAATAAGTAGCAAAAATATTGCACAACATATTAAAGTAATTTTTTCCAAGCATTTTTATAGCTGAAAAAATACAGGTAAGAAACATGTTCCACCTACAGCATATAATTATTTTGATTAAATAAAACAAAATAGTATTTTAATCAAAGTGGCTATATTTCAATACAGCAAATCCCTGCTAATCCAAACTTGTTGGAATTACATTTATGTAACTTGCACAATTTAATGAAATACAGTTTTTTTCTCTCCTTAAACCTGCTTCCTTATTCCAAAAGTATGAAGTATCTATCCTTGATGATTTGCTATGCTGCCCTATATATAGTAGTGACATGATAGTGCACATATTAAAATGTTAATGAAATCTCGGTAGTCCAAGTATTTTGATAATCTGAACTAATGTTTGATTCAATAAATTCCAATTTATTTTGTAATAAATAAAATATATTAAGGGGAAACAGGAGCAAAAAACACTAAATAAATGAATTTTTTTTTTTCGATTTTTACAATAAAAATTTGTTTCTATACTGCACAACATGTCTCCTAGAGATTTTTAGTAGGAAGTGTTTCCAACATGCATGGCAATTGTGACACTGACTTGCCACCATGTTGTTTACGTCATGTTAACAACATGGATGTCTCGATTCAGCAAAGTTAAAAAAAAGGAAGTACTAACCTTTATTGCTCTTCGTGGGATGTGTGTGGTTTTCGTGGTGTTTAAAAGTGCAGGAAACAAATTTTCTGGTCTATTTTTGTGCCGGTGATGCCATATTAGGAGTTGAACAGTTTCCCATTTGCGACTATGGTTTTCCCTTAGTTCCTTCTTTCCTCTGCCTCTTCTTCCCTCTCCACCTCTTCTTCTTTCGCCCCTTTCTCTGCCTCTTCTTCCCCCCCTTCTCTGCCTCCTCTTCCTTCTCCATCTCTTCATTCCTTCCTTACTCGCCTCTTTTCTTCCCCCCTCTTCCCCTGTCATGCACATTTTCACTTTCTCGTAACAGCACTGAAAAGCGTCATTCAAAAGAGCCCACAATCTCATCTCAAACTCATATCTGGACTAAATTACTCCTTCTTTCATAGCCTACTCCAGCACATTTCAATTTCCACTGCAATTCTGCAAAAAGAGACAACATGTCAGCCATAATACAATTCACTGCAATACAAAACACAGCCAAAAGAACGACGAAACATGTGCAAATGCCCTTACACAACCAAATGCCCGTATGTGTGACGTCACAAGGCTATGTACTAAATCTAGTGACATTCCGATTCATTTCAAGAGGAGAGAAATACTAAGGGACGTTTTCACACTGTTATGAAAAATTGATTATTTCATTGTGCATATATCTGTAGTCTCAGTTTTAGAATTTAAGATGCTGAATAACAAAAATTAAAGTAACTCACTTTCATTGCTGTATATAAGAAGTTGAGGCACTGTTACAGAACATGTCCCCTAGTGACTTTTAGTAGGAAGTGTTTCCAACACACATGAAGTACCCACCTTTATTGCTCTTTTTTTTGTCAAATGTGTGTGGTTTTTGTGGCAGGAAACAAGATTTTTGGTCTATTTTTATGCCAGCGCTGTAATATCAACTCCACTTTTTTTGCCTTCATTCTTCCCTTTTCTCTGCCTCCTTTTCTTCATTCTCCGCCCTCTATCTTTTCCTTTCGCCTTTCCTTCCTCACCACTTATTCCGCCCCCCCTTCTGCTGTCTCCCCTTCTCTTTCCCTTTTTCTGCTTCCTCATCCCTTCCTTTCCTCTGTCCCCTGTCATGCACATTTTGGTAACGGCACTGAAAAGTGTCATTCAAACGCAGTTGTGGCTCATGGCAAGATTTAAGTGAAATGACGTGAAGCCAATTCACCAAAACCCAAAGTTACTGTAAATTTCTTTCTTATTTACTGAATGAGGTAAAAACCAGTTTCTTGGTGAGTGTAGACTATAAATTAATATGTTTTGGTGATATTGCTTCACTTAACTCTCGCCATGGACCGCCACTATTCAAACATGGCCTAACTCACAATTTCATCTTACACCCATATATACGGATGAAATTAATCCTTATATAATCTAATCCCAGCATATTTCTTTTATCTTTCAATTGTAATTCCACAAAAAAAAAAAACACAATCGTTCAGGCATAATATAATTCATTGCAACAAGCCATGAAAGTGAAGCATTGTACTTCTTAATAAGCCAGTGCGATTTGAACGCTGCCAAAACTCATGCTATACTCTCAAAATAGGCCCGAGATTTCTGCACTGGGCCATTTCTGTGCACTAGCTTATCATAGCATCGGTAGAGCAATAATATTTTTTTGAAACATTGCCAGAAAAATCCTTATAATCAAGTTTTGTAGAAAATTCTCTTACCTGTATCAAAGAAAGTGTAGTGAGTGGGAGTCCCCCACCACTACAGCCTTACAGCCCGTTCGGATAGTCTTTACTCCTGAATAATTGAAATATTCAATCAGTAGATTTTACCGATGATGTCTCAAAATAGCAAAGGGTTTTTAGAGCGTAGTTCCACCCCTTTTATGTGCACATTCGTTTAGAAGCTTCTGGATGTAGCATCCCGGATCCATTTCCTTGTCGTGTGGGATAGGTTTCAGGTATCTGTCATGTGCTGAAGTGACACCATATTGACTTGTATTTTGCAGAATTCATATGGAAGAGATGAAATGCAGAGAAACAGGAAAATATGTTCCCGGCATTTCTAATGTCCATAAAAAGCATATCCCCCCCCGATACCACCGATGCTGGTACATAGTTAAGTCCTTTAAAAAAACGATTTTTAAAAATTCAAAGTAGACTCACAGATTACCGATGATGACATGGTTTAAACCCCAGAAAGAAGTTGGCAAAATTGGCGACAGAAGCAAGGAAGTAATATGCAGTGTGGCCACAAAGTTTTATTATAAAAATGTTTTTTTTCTGAGTTTCGCCTTTCGGGTTTATGCAAAATGTTCCTTTGGATTCAATTTTTGATGAATTGTTTTAAACCTTAGTAAACATGTTTGTACTTACAACAAGAACAAACTGTTGCATGGATTTGGTTATTACACCAAATTTTCTTCATGATGATGCAGGAATATGTAAAAAAATTACGGTAAAACTACAGACGTATCCCCTGCATTGTCACCAAAACTGATGCTGTACTCTGAAAACGGAGGGAAAATTTTGTGGAGTGTAAAAAATATAAACATGTGTGGGATAGTTGTAGTGTCGTAGCGTCCGTTCGTGAGTTTCAGCGATACGACATTGCGATACTTCACATTCCCCTCATCTCCCTTTTTTCCTTCTATACCTCTAACCTCTTCTCCCCACACCTCCTTAAACTTCTTCCTCCTATACCCCGTCTCCATCCCAAACATACTATCAATTGCAATGTTACAAAAATAAAAACATTTAAACAGTCGTTCAGCCTATAGCTACAAACCACCACTGGCACGAACAGAGGCTACGACACTACAACTACCACGCACATTTTTAACGCTTCACAAAACTTTCCCTCCATTTTAAGAGTATGGTATCACCTTTAGAGAGGCATTGGCGACAAAACAGGGGATTCATCTGTAGTGTTACCTTCTTTGTCACTCACTATTATTTGAATTTAAAAATCCATCTAACATTTCGTTAGTTATGAGTTTAGACATATCACAGAATTTTTAAATGAAAATTAAAAAACCATAAATCCCAATGAGAGTTTTTGCTAACCCGTAAAAATGGGCTAAACATACATGAAAATCTCAAAAACTACTTTGTATAGCATCACAATATTTTGTATATGTATTGCATATGAGATTTTCCACATTTCTGCCAAATTTGAAGGAGCTTTGTCAAAAATTGCAAAAGACGGATGATTTTGTCGCAGTGTCCCCTTAATTGCTTTTTGCCCACACCTAATGTCATCTGAATACAAAGGTTAATTGCTTCACAATTAGCATTAAATAGAAGCAACTCATAGCAATAAATTACTTTTAACGTGCCACATTTATATTTAAAAGCGAAAACTTTTAACTCAAACAAAAAAAAAACCGCTTATAAAACCACGGCAAAAGATGCTTCGTAGCAGCCATAACGTAAGAGGATTTCAGCGGAAACAGACCTGTTTCTAATTTTTTCACCACTTCAGGAACGCATATATTACGCTGACCATGTAGAGATAAAGGGCTATAGTACAGTGGCTAAAGGGATGAATTATTGATAAAAGTTCCGGCATCAAGGCCAACAGATTGCTAATAAAATTTAGTTGGTATTAATAAATCTAATTATTAATAAATCTGGTGTAGCGGCACACTTTTCTTCGAGGGATGGCAACACCTGCTAACCAGAACCAAAACTTTTCCAATCCGGTACCAAAACTGACGCTAAGTTCGCGGCAAAGTAAGTGATTAGAGAGAGACTTCCTCGTAACGTCGACGCCTTTGCACGCGTATGTTCTTCACGATTGTACAAGCTTACGTTAATCTCGGAATCCATATTATCGTACGTATGTAATTAAAGTTCAGTTTATTCGGAACATAATGTTTTGATATTCTGTTTGTGAACCGGCCAATTTTATCGTACCCCCTACGAAACACGCGATATTAGACATTAAAATCTAGTAGTAGTAAATCTAGTTGGCTTTGTTCGGCATAGAAAGCGAAAAAATATTTTGTTCCAAAATTTCATGACACCGCATGAGGGCGATTCCTCTGCGGAGCACTTTTATTTACCATCACTTTGCATTTTGTAGCGGAGTTTTATTTGTTTTCCGATTTTATTCCATTCTTCGTCGTATTTTTTTGTACTAAATTTAATTAAAGTTTAATTCAATAAAAATACTAAATCATTAAGATTTAATTTTCTTTAACTATTCAGAATGAATAGTGAAGGAAAACGCCGAAAACAGAGTCACTGTTTTGTGCCTGGATGCACACTTGGTTATAAATCAAATAAAAACAAATTATCTTTGCTTTTGGTTCCTAAGGATCAAGAAATGCTCACAAAGTGGGGAAAGGCCATATCTAAAGCAGATAAACTATTGGACAATACTTGTTGTGTCTGCGAACTTCATTTTGAACCTTTGTTCATTGACAGATCCTATAAAACTGTTATTGAAGGAAAAGAAGTATTGACTCCTAGAGGAAGACCCATGTTAAAAAAAAAAAGGTGCAATTCCAACAATATTTCCAAATATGCCGCATTATTTTACTTAAAAATTTGCCAGTTAAGCAGTCAACGAGAGATTTTTCCTCTGCAAATAAAGGACAGAAATTGTCACACGATGTTAGTGGAGAACTGAATTTGTGTGTAGATAAAATTTCTCTTGATGATCTGTGTAATATTAATTTGCCATCAAAGTATTGAGTAAAAGCTAATTTTGAAAATGATGCCGATGTTATTTGTTTTTGTTCATGGCTTAATCATTCAAGTACAATGACTTATCCGGCCAAAAAAGTAATTGTTAAAGAAGAAGTGGAAT
>QLNU02014531.1:0-18240 GCA_006491805.2 Dysdera silvatica | reverse complement strand
GTATGATTCCGGCATGCTGTACTAAGAGAAAGGAAATTTCGTCAATGCCCATAGTCTTGCCATTTGCTACGACAAAGAAAAGTAGAGAAGAAAAAGAAGGCACCGAAAAATATGTTGGAATTCAGAGCCCGACCCAGCAAGAGGGCACTGTTCTTAAAAAAAGAAAAAGCGTTAGATGATGGTTAAGGAAAAAATGGAGAGCTATATCGGGATTATTAGTCTGCTGTGTTTCTCGTGGAAATCACGATCTTGACTACAAAGGACTGAAGTAATCACTTTCCTTTCGTGTGCATGTGTGTGTGATATTTTCGTGGGTGTTTTTTTTTTTCCGACTAAATTTCGCTGCAGATAAATCAACCACGAATTGGACTAACATTTCAATAGGCGTGTATATATTTCATGCTACACAATGTCGTATAACCTTTCAAGTTGTGTCTTTTGCGTTAATTATCCAAAATCTATTCGAATGGCTGACCTTAAGAACTGAAGACCAGAAGAACTCAGACCAGTGAAGAACTGCACGAACAGAGAAGGCCACAGTCTCCTTGAGCTAACAAAGCCAAAAATTATTACGACAGATTTTGAAGGAAAAAAAAAAAATAAAACTCAGTAAAAATATCAACGCAACAAAGAACTAGGTCTACTTTCAAAAAAGTGCTAGATACCCTGAAACGTGACGTCATAGTCTCCTCTCTTCTAAGTAAACGGCAGTTCACTCAGAAACTCCGAATGCAATTTATTTAATAAGAGAAGTGTGTTAGTTAATAAATATGTCCTATTAACACTTCTTTAAATAACGGATACAGATCTTTTTGCTTAGTTATTTTTTATGCTAAGGCCTTAAGTAATACACGTATGTGAGGTAAGCTGTAGCACTTGAACACTCATGTCTTATTTTTTCTGTCCCTACTTTTCCTCTTCACTATAAAAAATGAATCATAGAAATCAAAAAGAATCAATCAAAAAAAATCAAAAAGGATCATAGAGATAAGAGGGCTGTAGAGAGGGTATTCTGGGACGAAATTGAGGCAGCATGGACACATGGGGCGTGGCCTATTTTAAACATGGCGGCAGTTCTCATTGGCCGTGGGCGCCCTGCCCACGGCCAACTAGATTACTACAGGCCTACTCACGTGAATTTCAACAGTGGGGTGCCCATGTATCATAAAGGCAGGATAGAAAGTGAAACAGGAAGTAAACGTTAGGCCACGCCTTCTGTGCCCAAAACATTGAAAGAAACGCATTTGATCATTCTACATTTTAAGGGGGTTACTTGCAAAGATGCTGAAAAAATATTTTTTTTCTTCACCCTAAAAAAAGGCATAGATCCGTACCTTTCAAATGATAGCAATTTTTTAGCTCTAGGTTGCTTAAAAGTATTTTTAAATGAATTTTACAAATGTAAACAAGTGAATTTAAAAGAACTGTTTTGGGACAAAAGGAAATTTTTTTCAAAAACTTGAGCCGCAATTGACTTATAATTTCCTGTGTACGTACATATAGGAATTCTACATACATTATGTGCAGCTGGTTTTTTTGTTTTTTTTTGTTTGTTTTTTTAACATGAACTAAGGGTCGCGAACTATGGACTAAAATTCGTATTTCCTAGAAGATTGTTTTTCAATTGATATAAATATTTTATAATTTTACAAATAGTGCATATATCGCTAAAATGCCGCAAGAAAACATATAATGATGTTTTGCTAATATACAAAAAAGGTTTGTGTCTATCGGTCAAGTATTTTCGATAAAATGTTCCCCACGTCTCTATGGAAAGTCGTATTACTGTGTTCGTCCGTGACTTCTTAACGTTGAAAAAAGAGGTACCACGGAACTTAACACAAAGCAGAATTCATAAATATGCTAGAATTTTTTACAGTGAAAAATATTTTACTGGGGACTTTGCACTCCGTGTGTGTTGGGGGATTGTGCGAGGTTTCATTGAAAGGGGTGGGCCGCCGGAGGCGGCGCTGTAATCCCAGACAGGACGCTTGAACAGCGTACTCAGCGGCTGAAGTGGGGAGTTGGATTGCCGACCAACACGGCACTCAAAGATGCAGGTTCACGTGAAAGGGGATCATGACCCATGTGACACCCTTATATGAAGTCAGCCAATTACCCATGGAATGGCCCTCCCATGGAAATTTCTCTTAAAGGCCACCTCTATTCAGCGGCCACTTCACTTAATGACCACTTTTTTTGGAAACTGATTTTCTCCCCACCCTATAGATATAATGCTAAATTTACCTTCATTCAGAGACCACCTCTCTGAGCCACCATTTCTCACGGGCCAGACAGCGGTCGCCTTACGGATATTTTACTGTATATTACAGTAAAATCTTTCTCAACGACCACCTCTCTTAACGATCATTTTTCCTGGAAATAGATTTCCTCCTAACCACAGACACAATGCCTAATTTACCTCCATTCAGAGACCACCTCTCCGAACGACCGCTCTTCCACGAAATCGATGGTACTCTCCTTAGGGAAGTTTTATTGCAATAATGTGATAATGATTGCATTATAACCTTCGTAAGGCGACTACCGTCGGTTTCGTAGAAACGCGGTCGTTCACAGAGGTTGCCTCCGAATGGAGGTATATTTAGCATTGAATGGTCTATGGTGGAAGAAAACCAAAGGAGCCGTTTCCAAAAAGTGGTCGTTTTCAAGAGAGAGGTTGTACTATATTGTGTATACACATTAATTATACAAATATATTAATAATTATTTTATATGTTATTAATGCAGATTTTTTAATTTTATAAGTTTGTTAATGATTTTAGAAATATATGATAATGGCGATTTCAGAGAAATATACTAATGATAATTGTAGAAAAACAAGTCATATAACGATTTTAAAGCTGCTTTTACAGCCGAAGGCTACACAATAGATTGTCATGTTTACAATTTAATAAAAGCAAAATGAATTTCTGATTGGAAGTGTTTATATTCCAATGAAATTCAATTTCAATTAACATGGTGCTCTATAGACATTGACTTAATCGTACGTCTATTGTTGAAGGTTGTATTTTATTTTATATGAATCGAACACCACGCGAGATTAAATCAAACAACAATGTCAATCAACCCAACGTTGTCAGCGTAGTGATACCAACGCCGATGTTATGGCGTGATTAGACAGAAATGCTCGAAAGAAAATAAATATTTCTGCCTTCGGTGGGGGACCTGAACCCACGACCTTCCACTTGCCGGGCGGAGGCTCTACCCACTGAGCTACGAAGGACAATATATAATCTCTTTACGAACGTATATATATTGTTGCCAGTTATTTCGCAGAATGGTGTAGTACATAGACTACCATGCCCAAATCGCAAAGCATTCGTACAATACTATAGAAACGCCGCGGCGTATTTTATTTTATATAAATCGAACACTACGCAGATTAAATCAAACAACAATGTCAATCAATCAACGTTTATTGGCGTAGTGATACCAACGCCGATGGTATGGCGTGATTAGATGGTGAAACGTTCGAAAGAAAATAAATATTTCTGCCTTCGGTGGGACCTGAACCCACGACCTTCCACTTGCCGGGCGGAGGCTCTACCCACTGAGCTACGAAGGACAATATATAATCTCTTTTCCGTTTATTCACGGTTATTTATCCAGTTACTACATATATCGATGCCTTTGCCTTGCCCCTTCATTTTGGCTACAGTCCTGACTATATTTTATACAAGTCTAAACAGGTCGTATTGACATTATACCAGGTCTGACATAGTGTCAAAATGTGGTCCAAACTTAAACAGTAAACAAGCCTTGACTGGACGCCAAGCCCAGGCTCGGTGTGGGTGGGCTTGCCTATTTATGCAGGTGCCACGAGTTGGCTATTTATTGCTGTGATGACTCATTTACTTCCCCTCGACCAGGGATTTCGTCTGAACTTAAGTTTTTATAGGTTTCGGTTGCTGATGGATATTAGCCATATTGTAGGGAGCGAAATAGCAGTTTTTAGGTACACTGATTGGCCAAAATTTTTTTGTTTGCAAGTTAAAAATGGGTTTAAAAAATTAAATATGATAGGTAGGAAAAAAACAAAAAGGTGGATTTGTATGTTAAGGGGTCCTACTTTTAAAAAGAAAAGGAATTTAATTATAAGTGCCTTATTTATATTCAGAATTTTTTTAAGAGTGTTTTTTACTAGTAAAAATCAAATTAATTTAAATTTTACACCTTTGTTAATTCAACAGGCATTTTTAACAAGTCTTTTCGTTTGTCACATAAAAAACAACTAAATTTAAAGTTCTTGAAAAGAAGTTACAAAGAATTTGATTTTGTCTGGATGAATGGATGGCCCAGGAAACTTGTTTACTTCTTATTATGCCCATGATGAAGGTTTCTTTGGACGAAGGTGCCGCCTCTTGAATGGAGGTGTCTCCTCTTGAATGTTAATTAATCTGGCATAGTGTTGTAGACGCAGTGTACAAATAATTGGAGGTACAACTCCATCTGAAAAAATTAAATAACAGGCGGCAGAATATCGAAAAAACAAAAACACTTAACAACATCTAAGCATATATTTATACATAGTGAGAGAGAGAGAGAGAGAGAGAGTGTATGTATTTTTTATTTAATTATCTGCTCATGGGTGTTTAGATTTAATTAGTTATTTTAAAAAGAGAATTTTCAATTCACTTTAACAATATGGTAAATCTATCGCCTAAATGTTAAAATTTTTCTCTATCTCGGAATAGATCATAAAGATATGACATCTTGAATATTAGTAAAATCAGCAGCATTTGGCTGTAACCCGCCCATTTGGCGACACTGAAACTGATATCAGACCAGGCGTTCTTTCGTGCAAATCGTTTAATTTAGACAAGACCGCACTATTACTGTAGGGCGTTCGGCAGAAAATTTAAATTTTTAATTGTGACAGAGGGGTCCGTCTTCAATTCAGTTCTCAAATTGAAGGGGGGGAGCATGGAATGGGAGGCGTTTTCCCCTCTATTTTTGCAGGTGCCAACATTAGGCCTACCCCCCCCCCACCAGTTCTTTCCTTTCAATCCGAACACTATTCGTTGAATTAGAATAATGGGGTGGGGTGGCTTTCATAAAGTTTCAGTGATGATGATGATGCTATTTCTCCTTGAAGCGTCACCTCATTTCTATATTAAATAATGACAAATACATTTAAAAATCTGTAAAAATGCAAAATAAAATTTCTAAAATATTTTATTGAAATAGTACCTTTTTAAAAAGATTCCAAATTGAGAAACAATGGGAGCACTAAAAAATAATTTTTAACCATATCGCCGATGTTTTTTCGGTTATTTAAGAATTGATTTTCATTTCAACAACTTTACTTATTGGGTCCCTAGAACTGCTAATAGCCTAAGTTTTGTTTGTTTCTTGTATGTAGGTATGTGTGTGTATGTATGTCTGTGTGTGTGTGCGCATAACAAACTTGGTTTATATCTTGTTTTAAAGCTAAGTTCTAACTCTATAAGTAAAAAAAAAAAAGCTTACTATCTGTATTTTTAGATTGTGCTTTATTGGCAAAAAAAAAAGTTTCCACCCATAAATTCCCATGTTAATGCTGTGTCCTTTTTTTACCATATTCCCGATCGATTAAAAAAACAAAGTTGCATTATAATATTACTTCAAAAATAAACTTTTACTAGTTAGTCTATCTAGGTTTTGTACTATCTGCACTATTGTAGCCAAATAGACTCTTAAAATAATTTTGCTGACTGTGAATGAGATTTGAAGCCACATATTACATTGAACATTGAGGAGTTAACAACACAATGACGTAAACGCTACTTTAAGGGTTGACTGATTGAAGGGTCTGGTAATTTTATGTCCCAAAACTACACAGTGGGCTATTTAAGAAATGATCGCCGGCTTTACGCGACCTCAGAACCACTATATGCCTGCAAAGAAACAACCATGGGTTAAAGGGGCATTCGAACCCCCGACCAGTGTCTTGTTAGTTAAGAAAGTTTGCTGCTGGGCTACTTTAATAAAAAATATATGCAAATAAAATTGAAGTCTTCCAGGGAACTCTGAAAAGCAATCAATTAAAAGCAAAAGCATATTCTGTGTACTTCACAGTACGTAATGAACAAGAACATAAAATTTCATGTATTTTGTTTTTAAAAATGTATATGAAAATTAATAAAAAAATGCCGAAAACAAACTATATTTGAGCAATGGCTACAAGAAATAAACGGTGCTTCTTTGCACTTCTCTTCAAAACAATTACCGCTTTTATTACTAAAGCATATTTCTTCTACCTTTTTAAATTTATTAGGTCTTGGAATTGGATATGTAGATTTTCATCAAGCGTATATTATCATGTTAGTAAAAATTTACGATGGTAATTGAATGTGAATGAAGGAATGTAATTTTGCGATATTATTTCTGTCCTGTAAATTTATCTCATTGCTATAATGTAAAACTGAAAAGTGGCATATTTCTTTGGCAAAATACTTCCACTGTTGTAAGAAAAAACATCGCAAGGCTGAATAAATGATGTTCTGCCTGGTTGTAGTGTACGGAGCTTGCATTAGTAGAAATGTCCATAAATTCTTTCTGGCCTGTCTGACTACTCCAGGAATCCATAATCAATATCGCTTTGTTAGATACGTTAGGCAAAATTATTCCGGACAAAAAATATTTTTGTATATTTTTAGACGTTTTTCCATCTTTTTAGCAGTTCATTATAACGTTTGGTTGCATAAAAAGATTTTGACGGCCAAGCCGTCCACAGATTCCATTTTTTTCATTGTGGACTAGAAGAAATTTTGTAAACAATTTTCCATCCATAGATATAACAGGTTGGATTGTCTATGAATGCGAAACTGCGTGTGATGAATTAATTAGCCCGAAAGTGTCTTTTTCACATTTAAAAGACAAGGAACGCATCGGGGAAATTTCTCTGTAAAATCCGCTTTAGTCACTGTTAAACACTGAAGCTGACGGATTCCTTTCAATATCATCCATTATTTGAAGGACAAATTCAACCGCTCGGTTTTCAAAAAATCTTTACTTTGGATATCAGTTTTTGTTACGAGTTTGGTAATTTTTCGCCCAGAAATATTAAATTCTCTTTTAAATGAATTTATAAATCCATTTGAAACTTTAAAGTCATTTATGCTTTTTTCTTTTGAGCATGCAATAAACCATTTCTGGGTGTCTTTATCATGTACACAAAAGCCATTGTATCGTGCTGATTTAAAACGATTAAAAACTGCGTTTCTTATTTCTTTTTTACTTTTGCGATCTATTGCCATTATTTACTATATGGTTGCACATTCTATATATTTGTCTATAATTTAAATCTAAATTATAAAAGTATCGACATATTGTTGCTATTTTGCGACATCGTCCTTTTGGTGTCCAAGCAAACTTGACAACTTTTTTCCGCATATTCTAAAGTATAACTATTGGCAATTGAGCTGATGGGCTCCTTATTTTCTGATGAATTTTCTGTAAAATCGTTATTTGCAACCCTTTCGTCAAAATCAAAATCCACATAAAATTTCGATGACTAACAGTGTTTTAGCCATTGCAAAAAGTTCCATCGCTACATTCATTTGAACAGTATATAGCTTTACTGATTTCACAGAGCATCACACACTAAGGTTGATGATATCACAAAGACTGAAAAAAAATATACAGGTAAAGAGACGCTAATTTCTTTTAACGAAAGGTATACTAGGGGGCTCTGTCAAAATGGGATTATTGATGGTGTAGTGCCGACGTCTATTTGCAGGAACTGAAGTTAGAATCCAAAATTCTTTCAGCTTTGCTACATTAGTGGCAATGTTTAATGATATTTTTTAAGTTAAAATTTTAGTAGTTTCCCTCGATAGGGGGTGAAAAGAACCCTGCCCCCTGTTGGCATGTGCCTGTCCTCTCGAAATTGTTTTTGTATCGATTCATATTTTCCCCCAGCACAGTTCGAAAACGATGTCTTACGCTGTAAGACGAATACTTATGTACTGTAGTTGGATCTCCAAATTCAGCTTTAACTATGTTTAAAAAATATATGGCAACATTTGGTAAACTAAGCATAATTCACGATAACTGCGAAACGAAAATTCTAGTGTCAATATCTCTGTTCTTTATCGTGATCTCAGGCGTTCGGACGTTCGCCCAAAGCGTTTAATTTAAACAACTTGGGGAGATATCTTTAGCTTGGCACGTTAAAAACTCTATATTCATATGACCATATCTTCTGTTCTATTCCGAGATAGAGAAAACTTTTAACGTTTTAAGTGATTGTTGTACCACATCCTACTAGATACGAAAAATCGTGGCATTTGGTGAGTGACAGTTGGTAGAGTTCCCTAGTCACTAATAATTAACATAACAATTATTAAAAAAGCATAATGTTTATCAAAAATAATCAGTGTTCTTAATTCTTCTATACTCAGGTTGCATATATAACACAAAAAGGTGAAGTCTCCCCCCCATCAAAATATATATATATTAACCTTTATCATAAAAAATGTTAGACATATATCTAACAGCTGTTTATGCTTGGATCCAACGAATTGTTATGTAGTTTGCAGGGGTATCGTGGTCAGTTTACTACCAGCGGGGCTGTCCTGAATAGAGTTTAAGATGCGTAAGTTTTTTTTTTGGCATTTTGTGAAATGATGTTGTATTTCGCGAAAAAATTCAATACAACTTTCACTGAAAAGCGAAAGCCCTGAAAGCTAAAAATTGCCACAACTGTTGTTTGATTGAATGTTGAATGTTTGTTGAACTGAATTGAATGTTGGAGGCTAATGTATGACAATTTTGAAGATCTTTTGTGGCGTCATGAATGGATGATCGAAACCGGTTTGATTTTGAAAATACCTACAAACTATGGTGCTTAGCAAAGTCAAGGAGAATTGTACAATTATGTCGCCTATTGTATAGTTTTGTACAAAATGAAAAGTGCTATTTGTGGTTCTAAATTTCAATTATCTGATTTTGTGTAGCATTCTCTCAAAGTACAAAATTTTCAAAACTATCGCAAGTATATACAGTAGAAAAAAAAGTTAAAAAAATTTAAAAATGCTAAATTTCTTTACCTTCTTCGATAAAATGCTAAAGCAAAAAAAAGTCCAGCTTAAACCCTGGTCCTGAAGAAAATTATTGAGAATTTGCGGTGCTGTCTTAATTAAAGAATATTGTAATTGAGAGGTTACTGGACTTGGTGATGTCACCGCGTCGTGCGGACAGGTATTTGACTGGTCTTCTATCCAAGGTCAAGGTGGCATAGCGTGGGGGGTGCCAATGGGGCGAAAGCCCAGGGCTTTAATACTGAACTGGAGAAAATGAGTGCTAACGGGTTTTAGTGGGTGCAATACTTAACTGGCGCTGGCAACATACGCTACGCCGCTGGTTTCCACTTTCATCAGTTTTTCATTCCTCTCCTGGTCGTACGCAGGATATTATTTTGAGACCTGGGGGATTCACAGGAGTTTTCCTCATTTGTTTCCATTCAAGTTTGTAAATGACTAGAAAAAAAAAAGGCTGAACTTTGTTGAAAGTTGTCCAAAAACCAGCAAATACAAAAACTTTCTTGAGACCTTCAGATTATGCGACGCGTACTCGATATTTTTTAAAATTTCTTGAGAGTACGCGGCGCACACAGCGCGTACCCTTTGGGGACAGCCCTAACTACGAGTAATAAAGCAGTTACACCTAAAAAGGTGAGGTATAATAATATAGCCACTTTATTTCATAACCTAACTTCTAAGCAAACACGAAAATGTGTATTTTTTCCAGCCATTCTCATTTTTGATTACGTCATTTCTAATGAGTTAGGTACTATAACCCAAGAAAATTAAGTTCTTGTCAAATAACAGTAATTCATGCCAAAAGATGAATGTAAAATAATATCAAGATTTTATTATTTAATTTTCTCCTAGTATTTGCGTAAAAATTTAAATAGAATTTACAATACAGACATTTACAAAAAACAGTCAATTTTCTGTTCTATTAATCGTGGAATAATGATTTAAAAACGCTCTGAAGGCAAAAGTTTCTATAAACCTGTCGACATGGGAGATACGATTGTGATTAATTTGCTGCTACTAAAGAACAGCGATAAAGCGAGATTAGATGTGCATGGTAAGCATGGCTTAACGTTACTTACTGAGGCCCCATAACCACCAGATGGCTTAACTCTTTACACACATCCCGCAGACGATCTATTATGCATCTGACTATTCCTAGCTATGTAGAGAAAGATTGCTGGCATACACAATAAATAAAAATGTATCGATGTTGCTCAATTAATGTTGCCACAACTCTTTTTATACTTTAAAAATTGATCTATATTTTTGGATGTAGTCAAAATGTGCATGTAAGTCATATGACTTTTCAAGTATAGAAAATGTGCACGGTAGTTGTATTGTAACATCCATAAAGCCATTTTGTTATTATCTGCGTTTCTTAGCAGTAATGTTTTGTAAATTACAATAAAAAATTTATGAATGTATCGATATCAGTATCATGTCTAAGTAACCGAAAGAGTACAGTCCATCAATGTGGGGAGGAGGCCTTGCCAGCTCTGTGGTTATTGTTTTGGCGCTCTTTTACAATTTGGTATGAGTGCCAAAACAATATGGTAACCCACTATTGTGCCTTTCTACTTTCTGGCAATCTTTTGTAATTCCCAATTTTGCCGTTAAGCGCATCGTGGTGGCACCACCATCATTTTTTCTTTCCATGTCACATAATTCCAGTTTCCTTACTCTAATACTATCCTTTTTTTCCTAATTTAAATTCAACTTTTTTTTTCATGTTCCAATTTAAATATAAGTTAAACAATTATTATTTTAATGAGTTATTGTTTTTGATTAAAAGAATAACCACAGAGCAGCAGAGTGTTAGTGAGGTTCTGGCCCCCTTAATTTAAAAAAAACTTTGTTTTTATTTTTCTAATTTAAATTCAAGTTTGTTTTTCTCTAAATTTAATTTAATTTTTTCTCTAATTTACGTTCAATATTATTTCTCTACTTTAAATTCAACTTCATATGACTTTTCTGAGCTCACCATTATAACAAATGCATATGCCCATTGCAATTCTACCATTTTGAAAAAGTAATTTTCGTTAAGCTTTAAATATTTTAAAACTGTGATAATTCGGGAAAATTCACCACTAGTTTACAATACTCATTAAAACTTAACGTTTGCTTTTGAGATAGTTTCCCTTTACCCCTTTTGTATATCTGCTGTTTGAGGAGAGAAAAATGTAGGTAAATGGCAAGTGGTTTGACAAGTGCCAAAATGGAAGCCTGTACCATGTTGTAAAAGAGCACAATTTTTTTTAAAATCGAAAACAATAAAAAACTCATTAATGTATCGGTATTATATATGAGCTTTATGTCTAAGTAACTAAAAGGTATAATATAAATATGCGGTCATCAGTAAATATAAAATAGCAGTTTATTTGTAAACAATCATGGTGGTCAGAAATAAAGCAAGTGTACAAAACGATAAATCATGATTACATAATCCGGGAACGAGGTTGACATGCCTTTGACGACAAAGCAAGCATGGGATTCATGTGCACTGTGACCATAGTCTTAATAAAAGTTTTCAAAAACATAGGCGAGTCTTTTTATTATACATTTCTAAACATTCCGGACTAATCCATCATGATATCAAAGGACGGAAATTGAGTCAAGCAGGAAGTTGGCACCATTGGTGACCAAAGGGTGAGACTTGCGTAATGATGCCTTTAATGGAGGAGACAACTTAAAAAATGCAATTTTTGGCCCTACTTTACTTGAACCCTTTTTTCCATAAAAACCTGGGAGAGAGGGACAATGACCCCTCCTTGTGCCCATGCTTCAGGAACATTTTGTTTGCAGGGCCCGACTTAAAAATTCAGGGGCCCGGGACGGACATAGATGAAGGGGCCCCCACTCCTCTTGTATCCATGACAGATTTCTGATTACTACATTTATTATCATTATACATATGAGTAAATAAATTTTATTTATAAGACCAATGTAGATATAACAAATTACCTAGGTATGCTTTCCTGATCTTAAGAAAAAGGAGCCAGTGTAGGATTTTTTAAAATGCTGAATAGTCTCTTTGACGTTCAGCAACCATTGTGGGTCACGTTCCATTTGTGCCAGCGCCCATGTAGAAAATTTTTTTCTTTTATCTGTATCTGCCGGTAACAACTGGTGACGTGCCTGTATTCTGTACCTATACGGATTCAAGATTCCGTGCAGGATATGTCAAATCGACGATTCCGGAATCCCCGTTATTCTCCCAGCTTCACGAGCACTGTAACTCCTCGGTGATGCCTCGGCTGCCAATTCTTCCATGACACTTTGTACAACATGGATGCGGTCCACGCTCAAGGATGGTCTGCCACTTTGTGGATGATCCTCCAAACTCCCCATTTCCTCAAAACGTCGTACTAAATTCAGTATCCCATTCAATGAAATAGGGCTTTTTTGCGCCTTCAGTCTGTTCTCCGTGCGAAACTTTCGCAATGCAATAGTTGTGGATTCACCATTCTTGTAGAAAAGTTTAACCACCAACGCTCGATCTGGTAACGATAGCATGCTGCCGGCATCGAATGACGAATCCATTTCCAGCCAGGTGTTTTATTGCTAGCCTGATTTGCATAAAACGTCTCAGTATGACGTATGAGCGCCCTCTTTCAGTTACTTTTGAAATCATTTTTTATACATGGAAAAATAATCCAATGTCCCTCTGATCATATTCGGCCAAACCGAAATTTTTTCCGAGCATTACTTCTTTTATTATGAATTTTTGAAGTTTGAACGAATCTATGATGCACCCTGTATATCCATTTCTGACTATATTTAGAAAAACACTAAACAGAAATATTATACGGCCTATATATGGATTTTAATATATGTTCTATTACATATTCATGTTTTGTTAGAAAATTAATAGATTTTAAGTATTGCCAAGTAGTTTATATTATTTTGTATCATTTGCTTGTGTTTGTAATCCTTAAAATAAAAATTAAAAATAATAAACAAGACAACATATAGGTATCTGTATTCTTATTTCATGTTTAGGTCCAGTATTAAATTTATTACGAGGCTAGCCTTCATTTCTCACTAATTATTTTTGGTAAATGATCAATCACGTGATGACTACTATTCGAAGTTTTTCAAATATTTAACAGAAAATGTTTTTTTTTTGTTTAATTCCTTAGTTGTACGGGTTTCCTTAGTTTCGTGAAAGATTTGTTGATAAAAAATACTCTTTCCCCTTCTCCTTTGCAATTTGGATTATGTTCTTTAGGTATAACATCAGTTATTTATCTTCAATCAGTATTAAATAATATTTCAGAAAGAACATGCTTCTTCTGTAAAAATTCAGATTAGTTTAAAAAAAATTACAAAAATATAAATTTATTGAAGATACATATATATATTTCAATTACTGTCCAACTCTGGTCATAATTTACCTTAGCCTTTTATAGTTAGAAAAAAGGATGATATTACAACTCTGTCTGGATTGAACTTTTGCTGTATGTTCTTTTATATATGCATTATTGAGCTTGGTGAATATTCCACAAAGGCTCGTTTAATATTCCACAACTAGATTACTACAGGCCCGCTCACGTGAATTTTAAAGGTGTCCCCACTTTCTTTTGGAGTAATTACTAGGGTTGTTCATAGGGGACGCCAAATGACATGTGTAAACATGCCATGTGTTTTCATGTGTTTGCAGCAGTTAACCGAAGATTAAAAAGGGTTTCTGGATTTTCTAGAATTTTTACATGAGACTTATTTGTGCTAATAATGGGAGTATATTGCTGCGTTCTATTTTGTAATCCTAGTCATGAAAAAGTAATATCCTTTCGCGAATGTCCAAGTGAAGAAACCCTTCGAATACAATGGATTACAAATATTTCACGTAAATGTAATTTGTTTCCCTTTATAATTTTATTCTGTAGTAGCCAAGCTAAGGTGCATTAATTGTTTTAGGTTCATCCAACATATTTATATTTGCAGCATTAGGGACACAGTAAGTGTTTATTATGTATTTTGTTTTTGGGTGACATGCTGTTCTATTATGTAGTTTGTATTTTCAAGTAAAATTATTTTGGAAAAAATTGCTATTCATGAATACTTGATGTTTTATTTTTATCATGCAGTGTATTACAAATCTGGCTTGTGTCAAAAATTATTAGAAATCATGTATTATACATTGTGTAATTATATCATCAGTTTATTGTAAATTCATTTGTTAATTTCATTAACATTCCATTAAAGTCTTTCCAAGGAGGTGTCAAGCCTTCTATTTAATTCTTTATTTTATAATTAATTATAATAAAATATAATTAAATTATTAATTAGTTGGTTAAAATTCTATATAATTCTATTTTATTGACCATTAAAATAAAGTCTGTGTGCATTTCCAATTTAGCTTTCACTCTAAACCATCAACACCATTATCAGTTATTAATCATGCCTGAAAAATCATTTCATCCACAAACCGTCTCTCAGTGTAAATGAAAGAGTATGTATGATCTCAAATTTTATTTTAAAAGTTGTTATGAAAGGTTATCATATCACGATATAATCATCGTCGTTGGAAATAAAATACGATAATTTTTTAAGAAAAAAAAATTCTGTATGTAATCAGAAACTGGGCTATTAATTTGCATTTATAGTGTGTTAAATTGGGAATATTAACCCAGGAAGCAGGCGCCGTTTGTAGGAGAAAAACTGCGTGAGAGAATCGCCACTGCGAAAATTTGGGGACAGGTTTTCTATGGCGTTAGGCTCACGTGAGCGGGCCTGTAGTAATCTAGTTGCCGTGGCTTATTAAAACACTTAACATTTCTCACTCCGTTCTATGCGAGCATCCTCGCAAAGCAACAGTCAGACTAAGTTTCCCTGCAAAATGCAAAACTCTCGCTTGGTTGCTCAGCAGAAAATGCATTCTTTGTGTTTCACTGTTCATATTAAAAGCAATGCAGTTCGTTGGTCAATTTAGACATTCCATAATGTCGGGTTCGAAATTAGCAGGTGCATTGTGCACATGAAATTTTATCTGTGCACATGAACTTTTAATTTAGGTGCACGCAGTGCACCTAACTATTCAAAACTACTGCTACTTACGTATTTATTTATTATTTATTTATTTATTTACGTATACTTTTAGCACATTCTGCGGCCAAAGTTTACACCAAATAGCGCTAACTTCCTTCTTCGGTAACCATTCTCGGATGACGTCATCATGGATTTACGTTTTGCGAGTGGCGAATTTTTCAAAATGTTTTGAAAAAAACCGACCGATGTAGTGTGCTAAAGTTGGAATATGACTTTTAGGGTTTTTTTTGCGTAAATATGCTTTCCTTTCATCGACGTTAACAACCGCTACATGCACAGAGGCGAGTTTTTTTACTATTCCAAGCTTTCAAATTGCGGGAGAGTACTGTTAGTACAATAATTTTTGCCACCAATGTTTATGCATAGAGATAAGAGGGCTATAGAGAGGGTATTCTGGGACGAAATTGAGGCAGCATGGCACACGGGGCGTGGCCTATTTTAAACATGGCGGCAGTTTTTTACCCATTATCCTATGCGGAACTTCGTTTACTGTTTAAGTTTGGATCACGTTCCGACGTTGTGTGAGACCTGGCAAAATATTAATACGACCTGTTTAGACTTGTATAAAATATAGTCAGGCCTGTAGCCAGAATGAAGGGGCAAGGCAAAAGCATCGATATATGTAATAACTGGATAGATAACCGTGAATATACGGCGTCAGAGAAAAATATAACCTTCAACACTGGACGTGCAATAAAGTCAATGTCCATGTAGCACCATGTTAACTGAAGTTGAATTTCATTGGAATATAAACACTTCAAATCAGAAATTCATTTTGCTTTTATTAAATTGGTATTCATGAATAGAAATTCTTTCAAAAATAATTTTACTTGAAAATACAAACTACATAATAGAACAGCATGTCACCGAAAAACAAAATACAGAACAAACACTTACTGTGTCCTTAATACTGCAGATATAAATATGTTGGATGAACTTAAAACAATTGATTCATCGTAGCTTAGCTACTACAGAGTAAAATTATAAAGGGGAAACAAATTACCTGTATGTGAGATATTTGTAATCCATTGCATTCGAAGGGTTTATTCACTTGGAAATTCGTGAAAGGATGCATTACTTTTTCCTGACTGTGATTTACAAAATGGAATACAGCAATATACTCCCATTATTATCACAAATAAATATCATGTGAAAATTATAGAAAACCTAGAAACCCTTTTTTATCTTCGGTTAACTTCTGCAAACACATGAAAGCATATGGTATGTTTATCCATGTCATTTGGCGCCCCCTGTGAACAACCCTAGTAATTACTCCAACAGGAAGTGGGGACACCCTTAAAATTCAAGTGAGCGGGCTGTAGTAAATCTGGTTGGCCGTGGTCCGACTTAGAAGACTGATTTGCGTATCGTCCACTTCGCAACTTGAAATACTAGTTCGAGAACTACACCTCACCACTAAGTATTTTTATCGTGGCATATGTGTATTCTGTCGTAATTTTTTATTTCATTATTGCCACCATTAATCTTAATCACTGTGAAATATGGGAGGTGAAAAAGCAGTTGCCGAAGTTTTAAAATGGTTAACGAAGTCTTCTTACCACAAATTCGCTGCATCGGAAGACCGATTCTCTACACCATTATGCAAGATGCAAAACAGCAGCAATGAAAATACACACAATCAGGTTGGTAAATTATATTTTTTTATCATATATGCTTCCCAATTTTTGAATCTCCAACTTATTTATCGACATTTTGCAGCTTTAATTGACTGACTACCGTCTTTCATTTAATCACGGCTTTACTGTATTTTATCGGACTTCCGAGTGCTTGCTATTTTCCAAAGAATGCGTAAGTGGGTGTAAAAACAAAACAAAACAAAAAAAACCCCAGCCATTCGGTGAAAAATTGAGTTGAAGAAAAATTACAGTGCTAATGGTTTGAGGTAAATGGTAAAGGTTAGTGGTAATTAAAACCACACCATGTTTGCTACCACTGCATATTGTATGTTCCACACAAAATTAGCCTTTGTGGTAACGGTGCAAAAATAAATTCATGTTTTTACTATCCTTATTCCGTTAAGTTCTTCAGTAATTATGCAGGAAATTTATGGTAAAGTTCATGACTTTTTTTTTGAATGACTGACACAATACTGTATAAGAGCTTGCTGAGACATTCTATTCTCAAAGAGTTTACTTTGGCCGCATAATCCCCAGGTTGCTTATCTGTATCCAGCAAAATAACAGATAAGGTGGCACAAAGAGCTCAAATACCTTTGTATAATACTCGCTATTAACGTGGTCTACACCAGTGGTTTCCAATCTGGGGATCGCGACCATCAAGGTTACAAACTGATTTTTTGGGGTGTGTCACAACTATTTTTGGAGCTAGTACAGAATCTGTCCCAAATTGTTTTCAGTGAGAAGTGTTTCCAACATGCATGGCAACTTTGGGGATCAATGCACGAGACGTTACCCACCTCTCCCATTATCCACTAGAAATCGCTAAAAATTGCACTAGATGGATTTGTAACGTAACAGAGTCACTAGCCCGTAGCAGGAAAGCAGATCGGCCAGAGAACACTCCTACTGCACATGTGCGTGGACTTCGCAAAAAGTGGTATCAGTGTTTCCACACAATATGTACTTGGTTAGAAAACTAACATCTGAACAGAAGAAAAAATAGCTCATAGGAGGTATTTTAGAGGAGATATTTTAGAGGGGGTATTTTGGAGATGGTATTATAGGGGACGATTTTTAGGTAAGGTAGTTTAGGTTTTCTGGAAGAGGTATTTTAGAGATGGTGTTTTTGAGGAAGATTTTTAGGAAAGGTATTTTAGGAGGTATTTTAGAAGAGGTATTGTAAAGAAGGTATTTTAGAAGTTATTTTTGAAAAGGTATTATAAAGGAGATAACTTTAGAGGAGGCACTTTAGAAAAGGTATTTTAGAGGAAGTATTTTAGAAAAGGTATTTTAAAGTAGGTATTTTATTAGATCTAGCTAATATTTTAGAAAATCTAGCTTTTTTAACAGATCTAGCTAATTTATATTGTTTCAGTATTACTGGAACAAAGTCTGGTGTCACATATGCGTATATAATACAGTGATAACTTGTTTGAAACGCCATTTAGTGATTGCTTCACGTTGCTGTTGTCTGGTTGTGTTCATTGTAGTGAAAATATCTGAGCATT
>QLNU02014530.1:8010-18695 GCA_006491805.2 Dysdera silvatica | reverse complement strand
TTATTAGGGCACCCTGTATATAGTGTTTCATCTAGAAAAAAAAATTAGTGCAGGGCGCTTGGTCTATCAAAAGGCCATTTTTTTTGGTGCTCTAAATGCACAAACACTCATGATGAATATCCGCGTTTACGGCAGCTTTACTGCTACTAATTCCTTTAAACAACGTCTTAATTTATTTAGTTTCTATCGTTGCTTTCTTTAAATTTTTTAGTTTTCGTTTACAGGTAAGCATTTTTTTGAAGTTTCTTTTTAGTTCCGAATTAAGTAAATGCGAAAGGCGAGGAGAAAGTGTTGGGGATTGCAATCTAATTGCAATATTGCCAGATGACAAGATTAAAAAATCCCAACTTTATATAAAATAGTAATTAAATTAATACAACTATAATTTATTTAAACAATATCCTATAAAAATTTCATTTATGCAAATATCCTATACTATATGACAAGTAAGCTGCTTAAAGACAACACACTTTCACATAGACAAATTTATCGCTTTCAGGATTATGTTGCTTCCCAGGGTACAAGATGTGAAAAACTGTTAAGGATTAAAGACGAAGAATTTGAGAAGTTTAAAAATGCCCGGGAACATGTTTTATTAACAGTTCACGATGACGATTTAAAGTTATGGTTTCTGAATATTGCAATGAGAGAAAACCTCACAAACTTTAACGCAAGTGATACTTTTCTATTAAAATTTAAAAAAAAGTGCGTGGCATAACAAGTAGAGGAGTCACCAAGTTCGTTATGCATGAACGTACTACGCACAAAACGGCTTTGAAAGATAGAGCTATAGAATTCGTCCACATGGTTACAGATGCAATGAGCAACTTTTGATGAGGTTTTAAACACTGACTACAGCGGATTCACTAAAGAACTGGCATCTAAGCGCACTCTGTAGATTAATGGGGAAAAGCACACTCCGAATACCATTCAATCTTCTCACGCCATATCCCATTCCGTAATAATCCGACCTATCATTTCTGCTGCTGGACAATTATTGCTGCAATTTCTGCTCATCCATCAGGAACCAAAGGGTGTCTTCGGTCCAAGCGTATAGGAAAAGTTATTTAAACCCCTAATGTTATTCTGGAATGTTCCAAAAGTGGCAAATCCTCTATCGAAATACTTAAGATGTTCCTCAGTGAAGTACTCAAACCGAACATACCATCAAAAGTTCTATTAATTATGGATTCGTGGACAGGTTAAATGGTCGAAAATATATTTGATGATGCATTTAGTCAAGCCAGTCTTTCAGAGCAATCGAAATTGATGATTATACCACCTGAAGCGACACCCCTCATACAACCATGAGACGTATATTTCTTTCTTCAATGGAAATATTTCGCTAAACGCTTAACACGTTTTTGCCTTTGCATTATCATGATCATGTAAGCTTATCAGAAAGCAATAACATCAAAAAATTACACTCGCTCATTTACAATCAGCTGTCTTCCCCAAAATTATTCCGAAATTTTAATAAAATTTCATATCGAATCACAGATTATCATAAAATTTCATAAAATTTTATGATAATTTATGCTTGGTGGAAATCAACGTACTCAGTACTTAAGCCTGAAATATTCTTCAATGTGCAAGAAATTTGTTTTAATTTCACGGACCAAGCGTGTCACGAAATGACTGCGATGGCAGTTCATTCATTTGTTGCCGTCATTGCTGAAAATTATTATGCTTTTCTCATTTGTTTTTATTGATTTTCATTTCCATTAAAAGCCTTTTAGTTCAAATGTACTCTTAATGTTTCTCAGCCTCACCCACACCTCGTATGGGCGCCCACGCCTGTATATCCGCTATACGTAAACATAGGGTATTTAATCTCCGAATATGAACGTTCTATTCGATATATAATGCCTAAGACGTAAACATCTTTTGGGACAAAATCTAGAGAAATAAATTTAACTATAGCGGATGTCGCATCTTGGGGATTAGTCAGTGTTTACTCGTTCGAGAAGGAATTAACATTCTGGAAGATATTGCTTTGATCTTTGTTGTTCACGAATAGCCAGATGATATCTAACGAAAACATTCGCCATGAAATTGATTTTCGCTATTTATACCTTTGGGAAACCCACATGTTCTATTCCTGGTAGTCTCAAATGGCGATGAGGAAACCCTGTGATCTTCGATGTTTACAAATGTTTACATCAAATGTGAATTATCAGATGATGTCGCAACAAATGCTGTTAAATTCGCCTTAAATGAGCAGATAATGCTTTCTAGTTGTGATCAGCACTTTGTATTTCTTTACATGGAAAATATTTATTAACCTTAGACCAGTAGAAGTAAATTTTTAGAGAAGGGCAGTAGACGCTTGTATAAATTACGTCTATCTTAAATTTTGTATATATACATATAAATATATGGAGTTTTAAGTCTATAACCCCAATCATAAGCTTTTAACCCCCCCCTTCCATGGACCTCCTGCGTATGTCTATGCTTTAGGTGCAGGTTCTCTACAGCTACGTGAAATTTGAGTTCATGTTTAAAATCTCATGAGTTCATGTTTAACTCATGTTAAAAATTCAAATTCATGTGAACCTGGTGGTTACTAGAATTGGTTGTGTTGTAGTATAGATTTAAAATATAGTTCAACTATTGAAACGAATCCGTGGTCCCAAGTTATATCCATTCATACATTCTTGAGACCTTTCTTGGTGTAGCCATGTTTTCCTCGTGGTTTGTGTGAATCGAATATGACTCTGCCAAAGAAGAATAAATAAAGGTGTGTATTAAAAATTTTCAAACAGAAGTCCATGAATGTGGTTTATGGGAGGAATAACGAACGAACTTCATTAATGAATATCCCAAAATAACGAATGCACCCTGAAACGTCCTGTGTGGAAAATTTACGCCAGCTGTTGCGCATGGATAACGAACGTGAATTTGTTTTGAATGGCAAACTTAAAATTTTTATCAAAATACCACTTCATTGTTTTTTCAATTTATCTAATTGGTATGATTACCGCTTTCAGATCTGCTGAGCTTTTGACTTCGTCTCCTATGTAAGCAGGGCCGTCCTATAGGAAATTATTGAGAGTATGCGGTGCTATCTTAATTAATGAGTATTGCGGGGTTACTGGACGAGGTGACGTCACCTCGCCGCGCTGACGGGCATTTGACTGGTCATCTATCGTCTATCCAAGCCCAAGGTGGCAGTTGTCACTTTCATCAGTCATTCATTCCTCTCCTGGTTATACGCAGGGTATTATTCTGAGGCTTGGGGGGTTTCCTCATTTCCTCATTTGTTTCCATTCAGGTTTGTAAATGATTAGGAAAATAAAAAGACTGAATTTTGTTGAAAATTGCAACAAAACCAGCAAATGCAGAAAGTTTCTTGAGACCTTGCGCGTGAGACGAGGCCGGTACTCGATATTTTTCAAAATTTCTTGGGAGTACTCGGCGCATACAGAGCGTATCCTTTGGGGACAGCTCTGTATGCTAGAGATCGGTTCGGTCTCATTTTTCGATGCCAGCCCGTCCGACCTCTAAGCTTCAAATATATCTTTAACCCTTTGATGCAGGATTTAAATTTTAAAAAAATTTCTTAACTACTATTAATTTCCTTTGAATTTTTATATACGCGTGTTTCTACAATTCTCGAAAACGAATCACATAGCCGTATTCGTTTTCGAATTTCGATATAGAAAATTCAGTTTCCAGCTTCAGTTCCATCCATCGAAGGAGCCCGGGCTCGAGATGAGATCAGTCTGATCTCTAATGTATACGTATCATGGAGTGATATTAGTCTCTTGTCTGGTCTCGCTGGTTAGTTGTATTTTTATGGCGCAAGTGCACCAGTTTTATGGTTCCTCCATAGAGACACCATAAAATTGCTATCCTTGCTCCATAAAAATACAGCTAACCAGCCAGACCATACAAGCGACTAATGTCACCCCCCATGATAGATATACATTAGAGATCAGACTGATCTCAGCTCGAGCACGGGCTCCTTCGACGGATGGAACTGAAACTGAAAACTAAATTTTTGCAACTGACAACATATCACCTTTAGCTGCCAGTAAATACTGCCAGACACCAATATGGTAAAGATAACTGCCAATAGTGAGAGTAGGGTGTTCTTTTTCAATTTGGAAATGCCCGTAACAACTTGGCGATCAAATCAAAAATTGTAAATGTACGATATTTCAATGATAGGTGAGCGTAGAAGCATGGGATCTATTCTATTTGACTAAATGGATACAGGGCAATATTTTTCTAATTGAAAAATTTTTAATAGAAGGTCAGTACAATTTAAATTTTACATTTTTATACGTATACAAACCCTTGTAAAATAAAGAACGCATTCAATTTTCTTATGTAATGTGAGCACTTTTTTCCTTGGAAAGTTTTTTCCATGACAAACGATTAAAAAGGGAATTGCAGTAACACTTATTGTTAATCGCCCTGTACATTGAAAGGGGCCATTATTTACAACAGTGTGCTTCGAGAAATGACAGATTTTATTAAATGACTATTCATAACCTTCTAACAGCATCGGCAAAGAATTGATCGGCCTCTGTCTGTTCAACACAGAATCATCTGCACTGGCAAGATATTCCGTAAATATTAAACATTCCTAGAAAGCCTCGCGGTCTCTCGGCTGAGCTTCTGAACTCTGAAATATTATTGGAATTTGGTTGGATGTTCTAGTTCAAAAGTATTTCAGAAATGCCATTTGTACTTTATGAGTGATTGAGTTAGACAGTACTTTATCGGGAGAAAGAAGTAGGGCGATATAACTGAACTTCATCAGAAAAGTGCCCCTCTGACGGGTTCCCTTCAAAACAAGAAGTGCAATGTTTGCAAGAAATAGGAATCACCTTTACAATCGTTGTCTAACAAAGAAAAATGAAAATCCATCAAAAACTTAACGACTTCCTTTTCCTTCATTAATTTACAATAATTTTACTTCAGATTTAAGGACATACCGTCATTTTCACTGTTGCTTTCTCCCACATTTTTTAATATTGCATAGCCTTTAATAATATTATTAAACTAATCTTATGTAATCTATTTGCTTCTGTACTAAGTAGTTACAAAGGAAAGTTGCAGCGTACGTGGATGAAACTTGTTTACACACTATCGCAAGGAATAACGGAATGTATGTGGAGACTTTCTAACTATACAGAAAAAACTATTCACCACGTAACTAAAAAAAGAAAAAGAAAATTTCTAGTGCAGGGATACTAATATTAATATCTCTAGTAACTGATATAGTCATAGGGATACTAATGATAGTATACCTAGTAACCATGAGCGCCCACATGGGTAATTCTAGGGGTTGGGGGCCTTTTTTATAAGAAAAATGGCGTTGTTGAGAACAGGGTTTCCGCCATTACAATTTTATTTCATTTAATTCTACTGTCGTCTATTTAATTATACATGGCATGGGCGCCCATATGGGGACAGAGGGGGCTCGACCCCCCCCCCCAGACGTTCAAAAATTTGATTTGCAAGGTTCTGTCGTGCATTTGCTTTCAAAAGTTTTACAAGCGCATTTTAAAGTAGGGTACTTTTTAGCTCATTACTAATTGCCAAGTAGTATCAATTATTTTTGTAGCATTTTAGTATCTTGTACATTTATTACAATATTTGACAGCCTTGAGAAGAAAGTAATAATTTTTCTCAGTCCCCCACCCCCAGAAGTACTCATATAGGCGTTCATGATACATGGTGAAATTACAGTTATGACTAGAGCCCGGATTATAATGAGCCTTAAATTATCCACTTAAAATGAATAAACATGCACTTAAAATGAATAAATATGCACTTAAAATTTTTTTAACGCTTGAAAATCTTATATCCCGTGTTTTAAAACAAATAGTTTTATTATTAACCGGCGAGTAGAAAATTCGATACACATTCCATCATACGTTTTATATATCGCAAATTCTATGACTATATATCACAATGTGTCTCTTGTTGTTCTAAACAGTTAGGCTTTGTTTTTGATCATGTAATGGTGTATATCATTTTTATGGCCAAAGGGTCCTTTTCAGAGCTACAAAAAATATTGAACAACACATACATTTTTGCGGGTTCTCTATTACGGATAGTTTGTCGACGATATACCGATGTCTGATCCGAGGGAAAATGATGTGGAATTTTAGAATATGTGTTTGTTATAATTTGACCTTCAATCCATTACCAGCCAAGCACAGTAAATCTCGTCTTTGGTTTTCCTAAGGACGGTGGCTATAATTCAGCTACGACAACATTTTGACGTCCTAAGACATAATTAAACGTGTACATTTACAAATTCCATTGTCTTTCCTCTTAGATAAGAAGTAAGACGGAAGTTGAACTTCAGTGTTGTGGTGAAATTTTTTAGATGAGGGAATAAAAAAATTCTTAAAAGTACTAAAACCCTTAAAATATGCATTTATTTTGGAAATTTATCGTTTTTGTGCATTTATATGCATAAACACTAAAAACAGCTAAAATATGTAATTGCATATAATGCGGGTTCTAGTTATGACAGTAGCATTTAATCATTCTGCAATCATCTTTGCAGTGGCGCATCCAGAATATTCCCAAGGAGGGGGCTCAGTAGTGTATGGAATTTTGGCTGGAAAAAATGGCCAAAGACCATATCAGTTACGGTTGTTTTTTATGTTCATTTATCATTATTAAATTACTACTAATTTGACAGCGCAGGACACTTAAATAATTAGAAATGGTGGATTTTGTTTATACAATTTTGCAATGGCCAATCTCTTGTCTTCCACAAAAGATCACTGTTTTAGTAACAAGTTTAAAAATAAACCTATTGTGCCAAACATGCTTTTGCTTGCCCTTTGTCTACTAATTGATTTACAGAAGCCTTTTTTTCGTTTTGTGACCTTTAAAAACTCATCGGCTTTGTGAACTGAATCCTTATGATAGAATAAAGTTCTGTCTTAATGTTGACTGAACTTCTCCAAGGTCTTCTTCCAATTATTAAACTCTTTTGAAACAAGTTGACCTGTGGCTTGTGTCGATCTTAACCGACCTCATGGGATGAAAAGTAAGCACACAAAATTTTCTGTAGGCACTGTCTTCTGCCTTTGGGCATATTATGCTTACTCAGTTCAGATGGGCAGAACTTCCAACTGTAGTGAGATTTTCCTTGACTTTATACAGCACTAATGCGAAAATTGCAATTTGCATATGATTCCCAAAGACTTTTTAACACTGTTACCCTATCTTCATCAATGAGGTTAGATTTCTTGACATAATTAGAAATATCTGCAGTCAGAATTTCCGATTTAGCTGTTTTGGTCTACCTTTACCACGTGGAAAGCGCTTGAAGACCACCATAGCCACTGCGGTTGTTTGCCTCAACAGCAGTCTCATCAATGTCATGGAGTTCAGGGAAATGTTGCTGGGATCGTCATTACTTTCAAAAAAGAATTTCTGTTGGCGTAATAATTTTTCGTTTTGTTAGCCCAAGGGGGGCCCGGGACCCCTATGTAGGTGCGCCAGTGCATGTTTGAACTAATATGATTTTAATTAAATTTAATTTAAAAAAAAGAACGTTCTATAACTATATACGTAAAATAGGTGAATAATATTAAGTATGGCATCTTTCGCTTTTTGTATTCTGGCAGTTTTTAACTGGGGATCTCTCGAGCTCAGGGGCCCTGGCGGCCGTCAGCCGCTTAATCCGCCACTGATATCAATGGGATAGCAGCATGAGGCATCCCCATTGCAAAAAGAAGGAATGGCCTCTACGAACATCTTTGTTGCTTGGCACTAAAAAGTTTGGTACGAACCTCTAGTGAACCCTAACAGCGTGTCCTACTACCATCGTTGCTGGGACTTATGAGGGCATTTGCGAAAGTTGCATAAATATGCATTTGAATATTTATGCCAAAAGTTTCCACGTCTAAGTATATAAAAGTTAAAACAGGGGTATTTATAGGTCCCCAGATACGCAGTCTTTTTCAAGACAAAAAATTTGAATTCAATCTCAATCCTGATTAGCCACATGCTTGGCATTGTTTCCGGAATGTTAGTACGTAATTTTTGAGCAAACCTTCATGGCGAAAATTACAAAGGCTTAGTGAAAGAATTTATATCTGCCTACGAAAAAATCTGATGCAACATGTCACTAACAATGCACTTCCTGCATTTACATATTGATGTCTTCCCAGCGAATTGTGGCGCTTTATTGACGAAAAAGGAGAGTGTTTCTATCAGGACATTTCTGCAATGGAACAGCATTACAAAGGAAAGTTTAATGTGAGCAGCTTTCTGCTGGATGATCCAGAAAGATGCTCAGACGTTCTCTACAAGCTATACAGGCAAAAAGACTGCGTGCATGAAAAGGAAAGTTTGTTTACTGTTATTCGTACTATTGTATTCCCATAGCCATATATGTAAAATATAAACAGTGAAATTACTCAGAAACCTGAGCCAGAAGGCAATTTTAAGCAAAATTTTCATGTTCAGCGATCCACAATCTATAAAGGACGGATATTTTCACCTCTGTAAAATTTTCACTGTTGAACAGTGTAATCTATATCTGAAGCAAAGAGAATATAGAACGGATTGTTTTCCGTTGAAAACAAGTCACGTTCAGCAAAAGACAATGCCTGTTAAGAGGGTAAAATTCGCTAGTAGGATCAAAATTGCTAAGAGGATAAAAGCAGCAACACTTGATAGTACGAAACTCCAGAGTTGTTGAAGGAATATTTTATCGTGGCTTTAGACTTGGAGATGAAAATGTGTTATCAAAAAACTCAGTTTTCATTGGCGAGGCTGATTATTTGCTTTTTTTTTATTCAAGAGCTTTTCTGGCAAACAAAACACTCGAAGAAGAATTTTTCCAGTAGATGAGATTTGAAAAGAGAAGCTTGTGAAATAATATTTTAGTAGCTAAGGTTTCGCAAAAATTTCTTTAAGAGTAAAAACTAAATTTTCGACTTTGAACCTAGTGTAACGTGTATTTCCGAGGGAGTGTGTTTTATTAACAGAAAATAACAAACGAAGATGTTTTGTAGGGTTCGAATGAGATAAAGAAGATTATCATGGGGAAAGAAATACAAAGAACAGTTTATGAAGTACATAACAAAGAGTAAAGACGAAAAAATGTAGAAAGTCAACAGAAAGTAATAAAAATTATTAAAGATTAGTAGAACTTACTAATCGCGTAAGCAATAATTTTGTAACGCTTGGAGACTTACTATTTTTATCAAGTTAAATATTCAGAACATTAGAAGGTCGTGTATTTTTTTAGCACTTTATTTAGGCAGCAACATGAACAACAAAAATTATACATTGGGATTACAAATTAATGTTAGTTTAAGTTAATTATAAGAACAAAGACATATCTACATTAACATTATACGAAAATATAGATGCATAAAATTAACTACAAAAATATAAATACATCAAAATTAATTAAAAAAATATCAATACATTAATTTATATACTGGAAAATAAAATTTTGTCCATGTCTGCCTGGGTAGCGCAGGTAAAGACGTAGTCTGACAAAGCCTGCACCACCCAGGAGATACCAGATAGCCAAAGCAGCCCCATGGGATATCACTGCGCAAACATCAGCGAAAATTAAATCAAGTATGCGATTGATTAAATAGAATTAGTAAGGAGGATCCGAATCAAAAACTTAAACTTAGAATAGGAATTTATCTCTTTTATATTAGAAGGCAGCCGATTCCACAATTTAGGACCTGAAGAACCCACTCTGTGGTAACCCAGCTCCAGACGAGAAAATTGAGGTCTGTAGTTACGTCTACTTGTTGTTGGATAGTTATGTGTAGGTTGCTGTAAATCAATTGGAATAGATAGACTAGTATTTTTAATTTTTTTAAACATTAATAACAAAATTTTATAATTTAAAAGTTGATTAAAAGTTAATAAATTGAATCTTTGCGGAACCTCACGGATCGACATTGGTTGTGGTAATTTATGGTTAATAATATTGAAGAATTTATTTTGTAATGACTAAATTCTACTTTGGTTAGCCTGTGAAGTGTATCCCCAGACCGATAAACAATAAAAAAGATGAGAAAAAATAAAAGAATAATATAGATTGATCAAAAATTTTATAGGTATATAAATACTAATGTTGCGCAATATTCCCAAAAATCTACCAATTTTTAAGCACAATAGGTTAATGTGTGTATCCCATTTTAAATTAGCTTGAATGGTGACTCCAAGGAATTTCGTCTCCTGCGATAACGGAACTATATCATTATCTATTTTTATGGTATTACACAAGTAGTTGTTTTTGCTATGTTTATTTGAAAACAGGATATATATATATTTTTTTTTTATTAAGTGAAAGATAGTTATCTCTAACATATTTTATATATATATATCAATATCATTATTTACAAGTGAAAACAGCACATCAAGATTCCTTTCCCTATAAAAGATGCTTGTGTCGTCGGCAAAGCATAGAACTCTAGATCGAGTTGGCAGAAAAAAAAGATCATTAATATAAAAAATAAAAAGCAAAGGTCCCAATGTCGATCCCTGAGGAACCCCACATAGAGGTGATTTAGCGATAGATTGATTTTCGTTTATTTGCACATATTGAGATCTTCCAAAAAGGTAATTTCTGAAAAGAAGATTTTGCTTTCCGCGTACACCTGCCAATTGTAATTTATATAAAAGTCTATCATAGTTAATGGTATCAAATGCCCGTGACAAATCAAAAA
>QLNU02014529.1:8865-20483 GCA_006491805.2 Dysdera silvatica | reverse complement strand
TTGTTCTGCAATATGCGTCGCACTTTTCAGCACATTTTGCTTTGGGGCTTGTTTCTTCCACTTACATTCCTGCTCTTTGGTACTCTCTGCTGGCCGTGGAGGTATAGAAGTTACAAAATAAAAAAAAATAGTCCTATGTGATCCCGAAAGTGTTTTAACCCCATTTTTACAAAAAAGAAGTCAATCCACTATTAAAATAACACGCATATATGCTACTTATCCATCGTTACTCTAACGAAGATATATTACCTATATAAGACTTACGTTAAGATACAACCACTCTTCAGAATAATCTTTGGTATGTATAAAAGTTACTGAGCTCGAAAACTAAACTAAACCAGCTTTTCCAACTCAAGTAACTTCATGAAGTTTGCAAATGCATATGTACCTACCATAGAAAATATCTTAATTTAAACCACGTAAACGTAAAATATGCCATAGAAATTGAAAATTTCAGTCATAAATTCATAATTACCAGAATACAATGCAAATTCCGATACAGCGCAGCAAAAGTGATTTTCGGAAAGAATTTTTTAAACTGTTCCTTCAAATCCTCATACCTTTTAAAAGTATTTCCAAAGCATTAAAAGAATTATTATACCCGAAGCTTAAAAACATTATGAGATTTAATAGGAAAAATGCTACAAAAGTAAAGACATTAATAAATCATTAATAAATGAATATACATTCACGAGCTTTAAATTATTTATTGTAAAAAATTCAGAATTTAAGCTATATACATTTTTTATGCAAAAGTAAAAGTTAAAACCTAGAAAATTAAATGTTGGCTAAACTGGTAAGTTATTTATCCATCTAAACTTGTGATCAAAATACAAAATTAGTTTTATGTGCGGAAAGATTTTTGCCTGAAATATGATCTGAACGCATCATGGGACTCAAATTTACTGGCTCAGCCGATTTCATGCATTTTTTAATAAGATTCGGTATGCAAGTCTCTTTTTAGTTAAATATCAGTAACGTACCGAAGGCCATATTGCAATTAGATGTAAATGATATGTCCTTTTCATCTAAATTAACATTGTCCTTTGAAAAAGGATAATGGTAAGAAACACACAGATAATTTTATATACCACAGATAGTTTTGTTGTGGAACTATTTATTAACTGTGGTTCTCGTTGGTGTTTGCCGTCATCCATATTTCTTTGCATGTATATGATGGGGGATCGGGAATCGTCAAACTGTATTCACACAGTTTTGTTCCTGATCTCCCATTAAGACTATATTTTTTATTGGTGGTATTATACTTCAGAATTGTATTTTGTATATGGTCTTGATGAATAAAGGAAATTGATTGATTGATTGAAAAAGAGAGAAATAAAAGGCACTATTTTTATTATAATAAACAGCGGCAAACTGCAACCCGCTTACGTAAACCATTTTTTCTCCTATGCGTTAAATAGAACAATTGGGCTCTTAAGAAGCCAGTTGTATAGTTTTTGCAATTCAACGAAACAGTTGTTAACATTTTGACAATTTATACTACTGGTTATAGATTATATATAGATTTTAGTAATCGAATCCATTACACGTCGATTTCATCAAAAAAACACCATATTAGAGTTTTTTTATATATTTCAAATTGTTGCATAGTAATTGATTTAAACATAAACAAACCTCGTGAAGAAATAAGCTGCAAGAATACATCCCCAGACATTAGCTTCAAGCACTGTAAGAAATTTGAAAAGCGACGAAGGTATCACGGGTTTTTTCATAAGAATACTAATTCCAACCAAATCATAATATGGTACTGTAAAATCCACAATTGTTTCCCTCTCCGCCATCACTGATATGGGTCCCAGTGCGATGTCAGCTGCCTATAAAAAAGGTAAAATTCTTAAGAAGATTTATTCTTATTTTTATTAAATATACAGTATATCCTAGAAAGAACGGACCCCCTCCCCCTTTAATATCTCGTCTTCTAGAAAAGATACAATGTTCGTTGTAGCGGCATTCTTATGAATTTTGAAAACGCTATCTTTTTATATCACAGACATTAGACATCATAGGACTCAACGCTAAAAAAAGATTAAAAAATATAATTTTCATTTTTTTTTTGTTATTTCAAATAGCACGCCTTTAATATTTTACGCCGTTTGAAAGTTCAATTAACTTTCCCTTTGTAACCAAAACTAGATTTTTATGTTAATTAGAACGTAAGATATCATGAGTGCTATCGCGATGTTCTAAAGCACTAATTACATTACTACTGAGAAGTTAAAAGACAAGAGGTTTATAATCGAAGGTGAACGGTGCTGGACAGATTTAATTTTGAATTCACTAAAAGTTAACTATATCACCGATTATGTCAATTTTAACAATTTAAGTACAATATATCAATAAAATATAATAATTCAGAATAACAGGAACTATGCTGATTGAAATAGTTATATTTATCTGATTATGCAAGTGGCAACAACTAACGAAGTCCGTCACAACATTTGATATCATCAACCTAGAGTCCTTAGAATTCTAGATCGATGCATCAGCCGCCATTTTGTTGGACAATTTCGGTTTTATTTACCTTGGCGATAAAGGTTTTCTGCAATGGCGCAATGATCGCTATTTTGATATAAAAGTAATCAAAAATCCGCGAACATGCGATGAATGTAAACATTGGCGCAACTTTTAAAATGTCGCCAATAAATACAATTTCCAACCACCATCACGTGATACAATGGCAACAAACTGACGGATATGCGCCAGCTCGCTTTTTAGGAGCCTTACATCAACCCATCACTTCAACTCGTGATAGCTTATGATCTATTTAATACAAAAATCTAATTTTTGTACCTTCGGAAAGGCAATTAAATAAGGTTTCAAAGATGCAAAATATATGGGAGTGAAATTTGATATAACACAAAAAATTGAAAATTATCCGCTTTTATAACCTTTCTGATGTTGAATTACACTGAAGTGCCAGAAAAACTGGTACAGGCGTGCGTATGCAAATAACGGAGCTTTGCAACCAATCAGCGTAACGCGATGCGGTCGGCAGCACCTATATAAGACAAGAGATGTCTGGCAAAGCTGTTAGATCGGTTCTTGCCGCTACAATGGCAGGCTATCAAGATTTAAGTGATTTTGAACGTGGCGTTATAGTCGGCACAAGAGAGATGGGACATAGCATCTCCGAGATAGCGACAAAATTTGGATTTTCACATATGACCATTTCACAGGTATACCGTGAATATCAGGAATCCGGTAAAACATCAAATCTCTGACAGCGGTGCGGCCGGAAAAAGACCTTAAAAGAACGGGACCTTCGACGACTGACGAGAATCGTTAAACGAGATAGACGTGCAACACTTCCTCAAATTGCCGCGGATTTTAATGCTGGGCCATCAACAAGTGTCAGCGTGCGAACTGTTCAACGAACCATCATTGATATGGGCTTTCGGAGCCGAAGGCCCACTCGTGTACCATTGTTGACTGCACGGCACAAAGCTTTGGCGGGCCCAGACGAGGCCATCTGGGCCCGCCAACACCGCCATTGGACTGTTGATGACTGGAAACACGTTGCCTGGCCTCAGGAGTCTCGTTTCCAATTGCATCAGGCGGATGGACGTGTACGGATATGAAGACAACCTCATGAATCCATGGACCCTACATGTCAACAGGGGACTGTTCAAGCTGGTGGAGCTTCTGTTATTGTATGGGGCGTGTGCACTTGGCGTGATATGGGATCCCTTATACGTCTAAAGACAACTCTGACAGGTGATAGTTACATAAGCATCCTGTCCGATCACCTACACCCATTCATGTCCATTGTGCATTCCGACGGACTTGGACAATTTCAGCATGATAATGCGACACCCCACACATCGAGAGTTGCTACCGAGTGGCTCCAGGAACACTCTTCTGACTTTAGACACTTCCATTGGCCACCTAAATCGCCAGACATAAACATTATCAAGCATATCTGGGATGCCTTGCAACGTGCTGTTCAGAAAACATTTCCACCACTTCTATGGATTTGTGGACTGCTCTGCAGGATTCCTGGTGAGAATTGTCTCCAAAATACCTTCAGACATTAGTCGAGTCCATGTCACATCGTGTTGCGGCACTTCTGCGCGCGCGGGGGGGGGCACACGATATTAGGTAGGTGTACCAGTTTTTCTGGCACTTCAGTGTATAATAGTTGTGATATTGGAAGATACCGACATTAAAAAGCCTTTAAAATGAGACCACAACGAAAATTTAGATCTCCAAGAAGTCGAGACATTAAAGGGAGGTGGGTCCGTCTTTCCTGGGACATACTGTGTAGCCTATATATAAAATGGTATGTATAAATGGCCATTTATACGATGACTGTTTTAAATGAACTCA
This sequence comes from Dysdera silvatica, assembly GCA_006491805.2. Taxonomy (NCBI): domain Eukaryota; kingdom Metazoa; phylum Arthropoda; class Arachnida; order Araneae; family Dysderidae; genus Dysdera; species Dysdera silvatica. The sequence goes on along the minus strand of QLNU02014529.1, from coordinate 16,136 downwards.
ATGGAAGTTATGTTGCAGGGATTAATTAATTAAGTAGTTAAGGCCGGATTATTTAACGCACGCTGTAGGTGGAAAAACTGCCATCACAAGTAAACAAGGTAGAGTTATGAATATTTATTTATTTAAGAAAAGTTCCGATTAAAATACAAATCACAATTTGATAAATCAGTTATAATGAAATAAGTTTAAATTTATATTTAAGGCCAAGTGAATAATACAGTTTTCCCTCACTTATCACTGATCCACACATTTTACAATCAATTCAATTTTCTTTTCGCATTATGTAATTTACTAGATTTTTAAAAACGTCGGTCGTAGTTGAATACTATAACACAAATACTATTTTCCTATCCTTCAGCTGATTGCGATTAATATGTTCTCCAAAATGCAGTATAACAACATAACATTATAACGGTAATCTAAATTTATAATTCACAAATATTCATTTTAAAGTCCTGAAAAGATAATTCCCTTTAATAATGGAAAACAAGCAAGGTTCTCTTAAACTCAAAGGACATAATAATAATAATAATAATAATAATAATAATAATAATAGGGAATTCGTCTTCTAACTTTAATTCTTAACACACCAGAAAGAAAAATTCAGACTTACGTAACCAATGTCCGCCAGACGTTGACTTGCATCTCCCAATCCAGGGTTGTTTCGCCATAGCTCGTGAGGGCCTTTCTTGTCCACGATAAAAAACCCAAATCCCTCACCTTCTCATTTCAACTTCCAAAGATGCAATGCCCCTTTTTTAGTATCCCCGCCATGAGGTCCATTTCTAAAGAGCCTATATGACATAGTACAACCCGGACGACTCCCCTACACATGGCCTTTCTGGAATTTCAATCCTATCTTTACCTAACAGCTACTTCGATGCATGGGTAAAAGAAAAGGGGAGTGCTAAAGGGGGCACAGAAAGGGTTCTAAACACACCTTTATCTTAATTTAATGAATGTCATTGCCATTGACATGACAATATAACTGTTTTAACAATAATGGAAACCTACAACGGTCGGATGGTACTGGAGACAACGGTGATTACTGCGCCGAACCCTTCAAAAAAGCAGGTCCTAGACATTTGCCTATAATCCGGTCCTGGTGCCTGCTGTTTTTTAAGTTTAAGTGTTTTTTAATTTTATTTATTAACAAGCCTCTGAAATTTTCATTATTTATAAAACTGGATATTGGAGATAATGAATTTCAAATAAAAGTGTTCGATTTATTGATTAAGTGTTGCGAGGATCACATTTTTTAGGGCCCTATTATATCCTTCCGGCCTAGTGCCCATAAAAAACTTAACCCGGCACTGGCTTACTGTATGTACCAGTCCACACGTATCTTAATAACATTATATAAATTATTATTATTATTATTATATCGTCCATAAATGAAAGTTAATCCTGTACATAAAAATTGGCTATAAGGATTGATTTCAGTTGCTTTGAAATGGAACATTCATAGAGATCCGATTGGAAACAGATGATTCACCTGAATTATTGCTTCGGGGACACTTTTGGCAATTAGGAAAATAATCCTTTAAAGCACTTAATATATACATAAATTAGACCGAAGAGGATATTACGAGCACAGAAGGTCAGTTATTTAACGTTGAAAGAAGATCGATGATCACATAAATTATAATTGTATATCATCCAACGCCGTATTTCCCAATAGGTTATACTAGAATATAGACTAAGGGCGGCAAAATTATGTCTATTGAGTCTGATATAACAAAATCAATACCATACGATGATATAATCAGATGTTTTGGCGAGAAGGAAGCTAGACGTCATGCTTTCCATTTAAATACCAGTGTTCGATGGGCTTTTATTTTTTGTTAAAATTAAAATTTATTTCAGTAAAATTGAATTTGATTTATTATATACCAAGAAAAGATAATACTTCAATATAAGTTAATATTGTTTAATGTTTATGTTTCAATTTATGAGTTTATTTTTCAACAAAGTTATTGTCAATACAAAAGTTTTTGGTGTAAATTGAATGTAACAATTTTTATGTTCCTACTACTGATTGGGGGGGCGGAGGAGTAGGAAGGGGCGGTAAAAAGTAGCCTTGGGGCAGCAAAAATGTAGCCATGGGGCAGCAAAAAGTAGCCCAGGGGCGGTAAAATGGTAAATCCGCCGATGGTATTTCAACATACGACGTTTCGAGCGTTATTTCTATAAATGTGCGAAAGTTTTATCCCAGAGCGTAATGTAATAAAACGTAATATAATAAACGTAATGTAATAAACGTAATGTATCAAACCAATGATTACATCACAATATGTTTTTAGTGATATATGGTACAGCAGTGGTTTAACGAAATGTAGCAGAGTTTTTTAAATCAATGCGTTTTCTTATATTGTATTTAATTTATTAAGGATAAATTTAAATCCTCTTAACGTAGGGCTTGTATAGTCGTAACATAACGTGAGGTGTTTTGCAGTGATTACGATTTGGCTTGTTTAGTCATCCGCAATGTAGAATTATTAGTGTAGTTAGGTGAAAATTTTAAGCGATTATGTTTTGCTCACGATTCCATGTTTCCTCTTAGAGCCTTCACGAAAGGTTATCGTATCCGAGGCAGAGATATAAAATATGGTGTCTCTCTTTAAAAATGCTAGTTTTTAACATACTTGTTATTTCAAAATTTTAATTATATACGTTTTTTTAAATTCCAACACAAACGTCAGATAATTAAGTACTCACAAAGAAAAGAATGATTTTGCGGGTATTTAATCTTCTAATACAATCACATCATCGGTTATTATGAGAAAATTACTCTAACTAAACACAAACGTCATTCTAGAATCACAATACACTCCCACAGTACTTCATTTGGCGCTCTTTTAAGCTTTTAGCCTAAGGCAACTCTCCCGTTTGCCACACCCTCGGTACGGCCCTGTTTCGTCTACGGACTTGTGAGTGTGATTACTTACAAGATACGCTGCAGCTATCATTTGGTTTTAAGAATATGATAGTTATCCCATGTAGCTGTTTAGACTTTGCTATTATTCAGATATCCAATTGAAAGGGCTGATTCACTATAGCATTTGCCCTCATTAATTTAGTTATCCCGTTTAAAAACAGTTTATTAAGTTATCCTCGTGCACAAAAATAGTTTATTAAAGTTATCCTTATACAAAAATAGTTTATTAAAGTTATCCTTATACAAAAATAGTTTACTAAAGTTATCCTTACACAAAAATAGTTCATTAAAGTTATCCTTAAAAATAGTTTATTAAGGGTATCATGCAAAAATAGTTTATTAAAGTTATTTTTATACAAAAATAGTTCATTAAAGTTATCCTTATAAAAAATAGTTTATTAAAGTCATCCTTATACAAAAATAGTTTATACTTAAAACCTGAAGCATACTTTTATATCCCGTGTTATATTGCTGACTATTGACAAATATGAAAAATAAATGCAGTCTTATGAAAACTCCTATAGGTTTATTTTTTGTTAACTCATTGCAACATGCAATAATTAAGTAAGAAATATTCACAGTTGTACGTAATAGTTAATATTCATTAATTACTTGGGAAAGAAAATTTCTAATACTATAACACCATACATAGATTACGTTTAAAATAATAAGAGGATATAGTAAGAAATTGCCGATACCTTGTCTAATAATTCTTTCATCATCCCAGTCCATTCAAGCTTATCGTTCATAGATCCATATGTCTTATCGTATGACTCTTTGATTACGTATTCGAAATTAAGGTCGTCTTTGATTGCATCCAATAAATCAATACAATATCCGACGAAGTATTCTTCCCCGTTTTCTTTTCTTCTTTTTTCTACAAACGGCGGAATCTATAAAAAAAAATGAATTAAATTACATAGGTGTGTGTTTTGAAAGGTATAGTGCGAATGAAAATATTATTATTCCAGCTTTTTCAACAATGGGTATAGGTTCCCCATTATGTTGCTGCTATTGAGGTACATTTTTATGACCATATCCACGAGAGTAAAGAACATACTTTTATTAGAATATAAAAGTCTTGAGAAGTTTAGTACCTTGGCCCATATACGAGATTCTGGACCCTAGCACCATTAAATATGTACAAAAATATCGAGGGACACCAAGTAAGTTAATCTTCAAAATATTTAAAAAACAAATCTGAAAATAAAAAGCCATTCACTCAAAGCCTTTCTACGGTTATCAATTTACATATCATGGATGCACATACACAGTATTTTCCAGCCTATGCCGCTAGTACGCGTTTTAAATGTAACTCTATCCATATATATCGATGAGCACAATTAAAGTATTACCATTTTGAGTTACATACAGCAGCGCGTTTTTCAAACTTTTTACTCTACAAAATCCTTTACTTACTACATGCCTGACCACGGGACTCTTCCCCAAAAATTATTCAAGGAAAATCTTATGGGCTGTTATTCATCATCACTTGGATATAAAAATACGCACTAAAGTAGTATATATAAAAAGGTAGGTAATACTGACAAAAGATGATGTAGAAGTAAGAAGACTTTGAATGAAATGATACAGATATTTATTAATAATAATTATTAATGGAATGATTGGATTTGTTTTTTACAGTCAAGAAGTCGTTAAAGTTTAATCGTATCGAAAAAAGTTTTATTTTAATGTCATTTCTGTCTAAGGGATTTGCCATGGTGTAGGATTACAGAATTTATACAATAATTTTTGCCACCCACGTATTAATTACAGCTCAAACTAGAGCTTATGTGTTTTGGAGAAAAAGAGACGCTTTCCCCATCCTGGATTCGAACCAGGGTCCCTCCGTTTAGTCCGTTTAGAATTTACAGGTTATCTTGAAAATTTTGGTGCGGTTTTATAAATTTCTGGCGAAACTCAAGGTTTCCTCTGCTCCCACTTTGGGAAACACTGATCTGCAGAGATACTTGAAAAATGAAACTTAAACATTGTGGACATGTCCTTTGGAACATACAGAAGTGAATTTCTGAACAAAACAAGAGTAACAAGTAGCTAGGAGAGTCGCTAGCAAATAAGCATTTAAACAGGCACGAACAGCGAAAATCAATACCGATATTATTTTTGAGAAAATACTTGTACGCAAATGTGAATCGAAGTATGATAAATCAAACAGAAGATTCAAGACAAGATAGATTATGAAAAGTGGAAAAGAGATTAAAATGGCATGCTGAAGGACATTTTACGAATGGAGGAAACGTAAACAGATTTTTATCAAGCTTAATTATACACATCTATTGAAAAATCTACTGAAAAGTTTGAAACAATTATATAAAGAAGTAAACAATTTGTTTAGATATTGCAGAAAAATTACGATAAATTTCAGAAAATTATAATTTATATGTTCGAAAACTGCTATACTTACAACTACAGTTGTAACTCTGTATACTGTTACAGCTTTAAAGTTCAATAATTTCTCATTCTTATCTATGGGCTCCTTCCAAAATCCTTCAGACGAATCGTATGTCCATTGTCCTATCTAAAACAAATGCGATTTAGTAATAAGTGATTTTTTTGTGAGCATATTAAAACCTTTAAAAGAGTTTAAGATTAATTTACCCGTTCGTAAGCTCCAGTATCAATGTTTGGAAATATGATTGTACGAACAACAAATGTCAACTTTTGATGGTTCATTTCTTGCATATCATCTTGAACAAAGAATCCTCCAAATATACCTTTATGCTTTTCCTATAAAAAAGACGTTCGTGTATGGGCTATGGATTTTCAAATTTGTGTATATGCGTCGTATTAAGCGGTTGCTTTAAAATTAATTTAACAAACAGTTATTTTGACACTGGCGTGAAAGTGAAGGCAGAATTCTGCCTTCACTTGACAAAGGGAGCAGTTGGCTCCCGAAACGTCGTGTTTTTAAACCTTACGCCAGTGTCAAAATAACTGTTTGTTATGGAATCTCCTGGTGAAACTCTGTATTGTTTCGCTAAAATTAATTTATTAATCTTGAATTTTGAATTAACAGATTCTTATGGATTGTTCGAAGTTCTAATAACATACGTCTTGTATAGCAGACCGAAGATTTATCATCGCACGATCGGCGCTATTCGCTTTTTGTCCCGAGGAGCATGGAGGATATATAAACTGATCGGGCCATGTTCCAGCTATTTTCAGTTTTCGTACAGCTTTAACTACCATCAGAACTAAGTCATAGTAGAATGCCACATCCACCTAGAATTGTATTGATAAACAAGTTAGTTGTAAAACTCCTTTACATGAAAAAATAAGTGATGCACTGCGCAATAAAATATCTAAATGCGAAATACAAACAAACGCAGTTTAGTAGGAGTTGGAACGACTTTTTACAATTGTTTCTGTGGAAGAAAACGTTCTACCTTCGTCAGACAGTTTGGACAAATTTCCAACGAAGGTGGACCGTCTTCTTCCACCGAAATAATTGTAAAACTCGTTCCAACTCTTATTAAATTACGTTTGTATGTATTTCGTTTTTAGATAAAATTTCTTTAAATGAAACTTTCTGTATAGCACATATTACATTTTCACAAACTTACGATTAAGTTCTAGCTAGCGGTATGCCGAATCGTTCAATGATCGAATCACTGAACGAGTTTACTAGTTTAAGAAAGGTGGACAAAATAGTTCATTGATTCGTTCAGTGAACGACTTGGCACATCTGTAGTTTTAACCCATTCATTTTTATGCTTCAAACTAGAACTTTTATTCCAGGCAGAGAAAGTAAACATGCCATGTATGTATCATGTACATATATTTTTCTTTACCTAAAACAAAGAGAGTTCCATTTCTCATAGGAAATCCTCCACCCTGCTATGAATCAGTGAAAGGCATTAGGGATTATTTCAAGAGCATTTTTGACGCTCGACTCACGAATCTGTGGAGGTTTTAAAGATGCAACTGGAAGTGACTTTTTGTCAGGACTTTTGCAACAGAATTTTGTGAAAAAAAAAACAAAAACACGTTTTTTACGATTTTTGTAAAGGGGGGGACCAGATGTGACCTCATTTTTATTTTTAAATAAAAAACTAAAAGATAGGGTGCATCTAACGCACCTGAAATAACGCAGCAAACCTAATTAAACGCAAAGCACATATTCAAATTTTCAAATTAAATTCAATTTTTTTAAATCAAATTCAATTTTTCAAATCAAATTCAATTTTTCAAATGAAATTCAATTTTTTAAATCAAATTCAATTTTTCAAATAAAATTCGCTAATTTTAAAAAATAAGCGAAAATGCATTCACTTTCGCTTACCAAGTTCGAAGATCTTCTATTTTACAAATC
>QLNU02014528.1:51283-65832 GCA_006491805.2 Dysdera silvatica | reverse complement strand
AAAACACTTTATTTTCTCACACTTCATCACCTAATAATCTTTACAACCACTTGATCCCCCCAAAATTTTTAAACTGCTACGCTATTGCTAAGATTTAAATGTTTTTATACACAGAGTAAATTTTGTAAACCTGTTATAAAAACCATTCTTAGTTTATTAAATGTTCACTATGGGGAAATGAATATACAATAAATACGGACATGATGCCATAACAAATGAATATAGCAACGCTATCATAGCTATAAATACATTATTTTACTTTTAATCACCAAAACCTTTTAACTAACAGATCCCTTTATTTAAAGTTAACAATAATGTTTCAGAGAATAATTTTTAACTTTTTATGTAGTTAAGATGTCGAAACTATGTTTTACTAATCCCTAGAAAGATATTACTAATAAAATTTAATATACTCTGCGTTGTACTACCCTATTAGTCATTAAAATTTTAATTAATGAAATTATTTATATACGACATCAAACAAGCGGTATGTTTTCCACGTTATTCAGGGTTAAAATTTTGTGACATAATTGGCTCCTTTCTGCTTTCAAACAGTTAACATAATGGCGTTGGAAATGCTTGGTGTCGCAAGAGTTTGAATATGCTACTTTATTTTAAAATATGTTTTCGGAGCTAAGTTACGACATATTTTCTAATTTAAATTTTAACTGCCGTTGAAAACTGCATTTAATTTCCACTTTATTATGTTTCGTCATTTTGGTCCCTAATTGGGTTCTTGCTTACTCGATTCTCAAATGACCCACAATTTGCGAAATATCATTATATTAATGAACAGCCTTCTTTGTTTTTTGAAGATAATTCTGAATACTAAGTGGAATTTATCTTTGACTTATTTTAAGAGAATATATTTAAAATACACTGGAGGAAATGTTAAGATTTTGTGAGTGCCGACATCGAGAGCATTATATTTTTGCAATGTATTTTACGCAACACAGTTTTGTACGATGTTTTACGTTTTAACTTTACTGAATTTTTTATGTCTTAACCTTACTACTTTTTTTACGTTTTAACATTACTAAATGTGTTTTAACGTTACTACTCTTTTTTAATTTCTAATCTGACTAGGATTTTATGTTTTCACATAATTACGTTTTTAACGGCTTAACCTTAATAGGTTTTTATGTTTTAACGCTAATACATTTTAACCTTACTAGGTTTTTTATGTTTTAACGTCATTACATTTTAGATTTTGTATATTTTAATGTTACTACGTTTCTTTCTGTTTTATCCTTACTAGGTTTATATGTTTTGTCATTACTACAATTTGACCTTACCAGATTTTATATATTTTAACGTTACTACGTTTCTTTGCGAACAAGCAGCAAGCAACTACGTACTTGAATTTTCTAGAACTAATCGGGGGCTGGTGGCACCAATGAGCTGTTATGGTCCTAGAATACGGAACTCCCCTCCTACCTCCTTACAGTCAGTAAACTCACTCCCCTTGTTTAAAAAACATCTTTATACACATTTATTGAATTAACAATTTTTTATCTTATGCAACGAAATATATTTACCTGGAGCAGCATGGGCTCAGTCAGGCATAATATCTTATACCTCTTGCTGTCAGGTGAATCAGTCTATGTTCAGCAATATATTACAGTATCTGTAAATCGTTGAGTGATTCTCCTCAATGAAGTTTATTTTATCTTAACCTTACTAGGCTTTTTTAAGTTTTTAACATTTTTAGTTTTTTTACGTTTTAAGTTTTTGATACTATCAAAATCTTAATGGGAGTTGAATAACCCTTCCATACCTCTAGAAGGAGTTTCTGATTTAAGCAAAGTACATATATGAGAAAATAGGCACATATGGGTGTGCTCAGTGGGTCAAAGGTCAAGTCGTTGGAGCAGTATTTCGAGGGTCACCGGTTCAACTGCAATCTGAGTAACTGACATTTACTTCCTACCTAAAAATCAGGTCTTAACAAGAGCTGCACACAAGGTGGAGAATCAAGAACTGAATCGTTTTTATGAAATATATCAGCATAGATTGCATCCAGCCACATATGTCGCTCGAATGTTTCTTTTCCACTTGAAAATCTCATCGTAATTTTTTAAGATCATTCATTTTAAAATCTAACGCATCTTTTTTATAGATACCTTGTCATTTTTCCCACATCGACATATAAACTCAAAATTACTTTTGCTGAGTCAATATCTTGGGAACGGTTTTTATTGATATTTCACAAATAAATACTTAAAAACGAGATTTGTTAATTATTATAACCAAACCAAAAATTGTTGTTTAGACTTAAAGCTGCAGACCCCGAAACTTGCTTTGTTGTTAAGTCAATGAACGTACTGAAATGAATATTTGTAAACGCAGAATTAATTTCACTGTTGAGCTTTATATTCGCTTGTAGAGGGGAATTCGATCAACGCCTGCAGCTCGGTTGGGAAATAGCACCTGACGTCATCAAGAGGATGTGGGTTTGGTCCCTAGTAGGAGTTGAAAAATCACTCTTTTCGTCGTGAATAATTTGTCATCTGATAAAAATAATATTAACGAAAATGTTTCATTATGGACATTTTCAAAAGAAGTTGTCGCGGTATGAGTTGTAATACAAATAATACATTTATCAAGGCTGCCCGAGAGATTACATAATATGAAATTTACAGCGAATAAAATTGAAACAAATAAAATCATTTGTTTGAAAATTTTCGTACAATAATGACATGGCGAGATATTGAACTGTTTTGCCACGACGTCATGTAACGTAGTTTTTGAATGTTAATGTACCTCACCCAGGTGGCGTTAGCTACCGTAGCTTAAAAGAGTAGGCGTGACGTTTTAGAATGCTCACTTCTCTTTCTGAGTCTTTACATGTCGCGTCGATTTAACCATGTTTTGTATATTTAGCTAATTTAGTTTTTAATATTTTAAGTTTGTTACGTTTATTTGGAATAAAGTTAAGTTTGTTTCAAAGCAAATGTCATAATTCTTATACTAGTCATTTCATACTGGAGTCAGAAAGTCTATCTATCTGTAGTCAGATAGTCTATCTATATCCGGTCTATGAATGGCCATCATCCACATGTGGCACAAGGGCTCCCCCCTGTTGTCCATAAATATTTCGCGGCAATCTTCAAGATGCTCTAGCTGAGATAAGGCAAAATTTCGCATGTTGTGATATAAATCCATGCATTTCTATAGAACGACAATTTTAAATAAAATATTAACAGAACTTTTTTCTAAAGAAGCTTTAATGCCCTTTTTTCTTCCTCACACACCTCTTGATCTTGCAATGGTGGGTTGTATTTAATTTAAGCACCAGACGTTGATGATAGGAACAGGGATTGTTAAGTTGATATTAATACCAAGAACTGATGTTCTCAATTAATATAATAAGCTATTAAGTTTTTTAAGAGAAGAGAGTGGATAATTGGTCTTCAAGAGGCTTGAGAATCAACTCGACGTATAGGACAACATGTTGATCTGGATAGCACTCTATTGTTAACAGGTATGCCCAGAATGGACCGAAAGGCAGCAGTTTTCCATTGATGGAGATGAAAAGTATGCATTCACACGACAATTGCATAGGGATCTTTCGGTAATGTAAGCGAAACGAGTCTTTTAAATCCCGATAATTTTATATCAATACTTTTTCTAATACCCAGAATAATGTGAAATATAATTATTCCGTCTCTAATTCCAGATCGAGATAACGCTTTTGAGCTCAATCTAAGCTGGAAGTTGAAACGGAATTTCTATATATTTTTCTCAAAATGGTGCAACATTTTAAAAGTCATGCCGTGACTTTGATACAATGACACAGCCTAAAATTTTGTTTCAGTTTCATCTCATCAAGTGAAACATTAAAAGTTAATTTAGTTGCAGAATAAGTTATAGAAATAATGTCTTCGGCGTAATAAGGAAAGGAGCAAAAGTAAATGTCATTAAATAAGCTCGATTTTGCTCTTTATGGCAATTCAGCACCTAGATTAAATTGCGATGAAACAAACTGAAGAGCTCTCGGACGTCTTGCTCATTCTTCATTAAATTGCTTTTTCCAATTTACGGGAAATAGCTTTTGAAAAGCTCATGTTTATTGTTTCAGTGAGATATGCAGAAAAGGGCACAACATTTTTGTACAAAAATTTCATTTAATATCCTTTCTTTAATGAGATGGGTTCATTGTGAATATTTGAATGGTGAAGGGTAGCATATGAATAATGTTGTAAGGAAAAAAGTACGTTTCTCAACTGTTGTTTTTTTTAATTAAATTTGCTTCTCCTCATTTGAAATCTTCCATATATTTTTAAAATGTTGCAAACTCAAACCTGAGCTGGTGCCAAATTGATAAACATACAAAGGGAACTTTATATGTGTTATGTAATGCAAGGTATCAAATCTACGAATATAAATATTATATGTTAACAATTGACATTTTATTTCCTTGTTATTTTTTACACGTTATAAACAAGCATAGATACGCTAGATAATTTATCTGAAAACACATTTTAAAAGTAATTTTCTCTGGTATAGTTTTTGGATTCGTAAAAGTTCTTTGTTCGTATAAAGACAGAATGAAGCAACACAAAATCCTTTAAAGTACAATAAAAAAGGTAAACTAAACGGATTTTTCCAAATGCAATGAAACGATTCACGTATTTTGCTATAAATTTTCAGAATCATTGAGTTTTCTTCAAAAATTATTTTAAGCTAAAGTTCCAGGTAATGAGAAACAATTTTCTTTTCAAAGCTGCAGTCATAGCTAACGATTATTTATGGTGACTACTTCTACGGAAAGTAACAAATAAAAATTTCACAAAATTATTTACTATGTAGTTTACCATATATTAACCTCGATTTTGGGTATATTATAATCAATTATTATGGATGTGATGCTAAATGAACATTTCTTTAAATTTTCCCTATAGGTAGTCATTCTGAGTTACTAATTGCTACACAATTCTAAATCGGATCCCTATTTCCATCTTTCATTCCATACGGAAGTTTCTTTTGGCCTTGATGGCAATTGTCTATCAAATTTAGAATCTTCATTTTTCACCGTTGATTAATGAATCATATTGTGGTTGGCAAACTGCAGGTAACACTGTGATTCCTTTATTAAAATAAGGGTATTTTAAACATCTTAATTCTATATAAAAGAGTTTCTTTCTCCATTCTTATATGTTAGTTCCAGATACATATTTTTCACAATTTTTTAAAGCATTTTCAATGTCCATATTGTTTTGTTGTTAGCTCCAATAAAAATAGGGATTACAGACTTCAGCTATTTATTAATTATTAAATTGTATTTGAAAAAACTTTGATTTATACAGGTTTCAACCCAGGGATTAATCTGTTGCCTCCTTTTCGCCAAAAGGCGACAATAACCGAAATTCGGCCAGGAAAACTCCTGAGCAATTCGTAGAAAAGCTCCAACTAAAATTGGAAAAGTGGTGATGGCGAGATCACTCGACTGCATAGAACGGTACGGTCAGTGGAAAGGTCATCATTATACCGCCCTCCACATCGGAGGTGGAACGTAACCTTATTACAAGAATACCGACAAAACGGGCCGACGCGTAGTAAGGGTACCTTTTCATCCAATCCCAGTTGCCTGTAACTCTAAGTAACACGCTGCAAAAATGCATTTGCCTAGGAGTATGTGGCCACTTCTATTTGTCGGGTAGGGTAGGGTACGTCGATGTGGCATGATTGGACTTTAAGTCACAGAAGATATTTTTACGTTAGGGAAATTTTACTTTAACGTTAGACTTTATTACACAGCATTATTTACAACATATGCAAACATTGTGGGAGCGCGTTCTGGCGTGGACCTTCACCGACTGATGGAGCCAGGAGCTATGTGTTACCAGATCGAAAGTTCGAAATCAAATTGAATTTGGTAACACCACGTGATGTGATTGGACAGTTCGTTTGTCACGTGGGCAGTTCTTGTCCCTGGTTGGATGGAACGTGATACCCGGACATCCATCGGGGGCCGGGCAACGGAACACATATACTTGTCAAAGTGTCATATTAACACTCTTGAGTTATTGAAGCTTCGTTTGAGAAAAACGGAAAGGAACACCATGGAGAGTCTGCGTTGCTCTGAGTTTGGAGTGACCAGATGCCCTTTCTAGCAGTAAAATTTCCTTTGGGAAATAAGTAAGGGGACATCCGAGCGTGTGAACGAGGGTAACCTCACACTATGGTGCTGAAGAAAATGAACTATGCGAGTACACTGCCATGTCCATAATATATGAATCTGAATTGTAATTTTTAGTATATACTGTATATACTCAGATCGCCGCTAGAGGGCGGAAAGTGCGAAAGCATGATTTCTTTTGCTCCCGCAATTTCTAAATGTTTTTCCTTTATAATGTAAATGATGTGCCTGAGTTTATCTATGTTTTACAATAGGCTTATTGACCAACCATTATTAACTACTAACTCATGTTTGTCGATATATATTGACCTCATGGCGTTCAAATCATCAGAATTTCAAGTATGGCTCTGAAAATCAAACAACCGTCCGAGTATGTGATCCCGATACAAGTGATTTAAATAATCAACTCCTTCGTGAAATTGATTGTAAATTGTCTATCTTAAAAGGTGACTGGAAAACTCGTTGTTCTCAACTAGAAAATAGAATAGTTACGCTTGAAAACTCCATGAAGAAATGTGAGTCTGATCTAGAAAAACAGCAACAATATGATAGGAGATCGTGATTTTACTATTTGGGATTCGTGAGGACGTGAATGAAAACCCCATTGGCACTGCCCTTGACATCCTTAACGATAAACTAAAATCCACATTGATCTCTACTGATTTAGTAACAGTTCACAGATTCGGTCGCATCGCCTTCAAAAATCCCAACATGGAGAAACCAGTACTTCATATATCTCAGTATATAATTTTTACTCTTTGTGACATTTTCGGTGGTTCTTTTAATCTTGAATTCATCCTAAACTTTTTATCTAACATTGTCTTCTCCCATCTGAGTTATTATTTTGTTTCATTTGTGACACTTAATACTTTGCCTTTATTACATTCTTACCATTTTAGTTTTAATTTTTCTCGTTTTAAAAAATCGATTTTGCGCTCTCACCTTGTCTGGCGCTAAATAACCCTCACCATCCTTGCGCCACAAAATACAACCAGCTAACTTCTTTGTATCATTTATATAATCACGTGATCAACCTATTATTATTGTACTACCGGATTTTAATGCTGTTTCTAGTCTTTATCGTGTTATATTTTGTTTTTTAATCTTTCGACATGCCACATTCTATTATACTTATTTACTTCATTTTCTCAAAGTCAAAATTAACAGATTGTGTCTCATATCTCATTCTGTTATATTTTTTTCACCGTTTAATTTTACCTGGTTTCGTTTTGGAACTCTTCAACAATTCTAACTTGGTGTTTTGTTGTTTTTTTTAAATCCCGTAAATCGTGTCAAATCTTGTTCATCGTGTCAACCTAAAATCAGGCACTATCGGCCAATAGTGCTGATTATTTTTTTTACCATAATGTGTTTTGTTCATTATTTTTTCACATGCAGCAGTCTTTTATACTTATATATTGTATTTACACAAAAACTAAATTAACGGGTTGTCACTGTGAATTAACTTGAAGCTATAGTTTTTCAACATTTTAATTTTACTTAGTATTTTATATTTTATTTGGAACTTTTCAACAATTCTAACTAGAATTTTTTTTCTCACTAAAATCGTGTCAACCAAACCATATTTGTTTTTTGATATTGAGAAATATTTGTGATCAGCTTGTGCTGTTAATCATCAACTTCTCTAAATGACAGAAATCTAACCGATTTCTGTCATTCTTCATTTGTCTAATTTTTTCTGCCTTTTTTGCATTTTCCTTTTCTATTTTACAGTTTTTTTTATATTATACATCTATTTTAACTTGTTTGGAAGTTTATATCTTTCCATATTTCATATCATCAAATGTTCAACCTGTTCTTATGGCTTTTTAGTGGTGTGATTTCACGGTGGTGATGATTACTGTGTTTTATCGAGATGTAGCTAGTTTTATCTTTCGACGTGCTGCATGCTTTATGTATTTTATTTTCTCATGTTCTAAAATGGAAGATTTTCTCTCATAACCCATTTTAAGGATATTTTTCACCTTGTTGTGCCTGTGTCGGAGACGTGGCGTGATAGCTAGCGAGATAATGCCGAGTTATTTCGGTTACCCTGATGGTATCGGCAATAATATAAAAACCAATTCTTACAGTAGCCGTTTCTTTTTTCCTCCTCACACGCTAGCGAGGGCTTAGTCGATTTACTGATTCCGTTATCAAATGGAAATACGTATGCTTTAGAAATTTTGTTTTTCGTTGGATATACGTAGGTTTTTTTTTAAAGTTCGAATATCGGCACGTTTTGGCTAACGATATTCGCCTTTTTTCTAGACATTCTAATTCGAGTTTAATTCTGAGTTCATGCTTTTGGCCGGAGCTGATATTACGCTTACTGCTTGCCTTCTACTCTTGTCGTGTGGAGGATTATTTATCTTGCCGCGCTGGAATGGTTCTCCACGGGTTATTGCAATGCCTTGTTCCTGCCGCATTCACTGCTCTACTAATGCCGTATTCACTGCTGTACTCACTCATGAGTTTTCGGTCTTCTTTCAACGAGCTTCAATAATTCTTAATTAAACCGAGTGACTATCATGAGAGCTGTATCCTTTTTTTAAACAATTTACAGCATCGAACCATTCACAAATATGGAACGATTTATCCAGAACATTTTGCGTATGGTATTTGATAACTCCACATTGTAGTATGCATATTGTGTGTCCGGTTATTTTGAGTCCCTATAATTGCAGTTATATAGTTAGTTTAAGCACTTGTATAACTGTACATTGGTGTTTTAGATAATTGTGTATTCATATATTCGGTATGCAATAATACTAGTCATGTTGGTGCAATAGCAATTGTGATATTTTCCTATGCAATAGTTGATTTCTTCGTTTAATAAACCAAGTTATTAGATATCTGAGTTCCATATGTCACTCCAGTCACGAACACTCTTTTTATAAGAAAGGTTAATGCCCAGGAATAAAAGTTAATTTAGACAACTCAAATTGTAGTTATGAATATTCTAGGCCATAGCAATGACCCCCAACAACCTGTTTAATTTTACCTGGCACTAAATATTTTAGAACTTTTCAACAATTCTAAATAGCTTTTACATATCTTTATTTTATTTTTTTTCTTGTTCATAGACTGATTTTGACACCGATTTTCTCTGAATTTTACGCCAATTCCTTGGCATGTATCACATAGTATTTTACATCATTATAAGTCGGTTCTCATTATTCCTGAACGCAGCACTGAACATTAAAATATTGCTATATATATTTTTTTCTTTTTTCATAATCTAATCCTAAATGGAACACTCGCTGGCTCTCTTGTTTTACTTTTCTCTTCTATAACTTTTCTCTTTTATTTTCTTTATTTTTTTTCTTTTATTTTGCACTACTATTATTGACATTATGACTTAACATCGTATTCTCTTAGATAGCCCTGAAGCTGTTGGTGATTTACGAAACATCCAAGGATGTCAATATTTTTATTCATCTAATTTACTTAATGGAGTTAGTATGCAGGAAAAATCGTTACTAATTCATGTTAATGCTCAAAGTTTATCAAATAAGTTTCATCTAATTGAAAATCTAACTGAAATTGGTCCGTTGGCTGGTATAGTTTGTATAACTGAGACTTCGTGGCCTGATGATTATTATTTACCATTATTGAATTATCACTGTTTCTGTTGGAAGAGGTTCCAGCAGGGGTGGAGAGGTTACCATCTATGTTGCTTCTGCATTAAAATTTATTCCTATCCCGAACTGGACCGGAGTTTCTCCGGAAATCGAGATAGTGACTGTCTCCATTGACAACATTTCCGTTCCTGCTGTATATCGTCCGCCCAATGGTGGTATTGGAGATTCTATTGATTATCTTGGCGATTTTTTTTATATGTATATCAGGTAATGGTCTTAAATTAATTCTACTTTGAGACCTTAATATTGATCTTAAGAGTAATTGTAATGCTATTAATGTTAACTTTAATTCTCGGCTCTTCACTGATATGATTCACTCACATGGATTTTAAAACCATATTTAAAGCCCAACTAGAATTCTAACTTCTAGAACTTCTTCTAACACTCAAACAATAATCGATCAATGCATTACTAATATAAATAATCTACAATGCGGTATTATACTGCATCACATAAGCGATCACTTACCAATTTTTTCACTCATCAATACGAACATCTTAAATAGAAAACTCTCGAATCATATAAAATATTCTCGCGATTTTTCTGACAACAATTTACTCATATTCAGAACTAAGCTCATTAATTTAAATTGGATGATGTATTAACATCGAAAAAGTCATTCATTCATACAACTCATCCTATACCATTTTTAAATACCACTATGATTTCTGTTTTCCCATAAAAATGACTTCTCGCAACAGACGCAAAAGAAAACCATGGATAAGCTATTATTTACTAAAAGAAATAAAATTAAAAAACACACTTTTTCAACTTTATTAAAAATAAAAACAATTCGCAACTTTTCTATATTTGTATTTTCTTAACGATCTTAACAAAAAATTAAACTTTCAAACAATCTTACTTTAATGATCTTTACAATTTACCCAATCAGAAAAAAAAAAAAAGTCGAAGATGAACGAACTTTTGGAGAAAAACACCCTCTTCATACAATTGATAAGCTAACTTTGAACTACACAATCATTACTAACACGGGCCAAATTTGAAGTTTCAATAATTTTTATTCTCTTATTTCATTAATTACCATTTTACTTTGTCATCTAGCTGCAATAATATTAATAATATGTTACTGAACTGCCACGACTGTAACATCTCCAATTCATTTTACTTAACAGAAGTTGTTCCTGATGAAATTCAGAAACTGGTTAACAAGTTTCCCAGGAACAAAAGTCCTGGTCATAATGATGTTCCCATTGCAGTGAAGTTCTCGGTTAACAAAATACTCTTGCCTATCACTCACGCTTATAATCTCATATTTGAAACTGGTATTGTTCCACCTGACTTTAAATTAGCCAAAGTCTTCCCCATTTTTAAAAAGGGCTCCAAAAGTGAGATTGGTAATTATCGTCCCATAGCAATACTTTCCCTTTTTGCCAAAATTTTCAACAAATGACTTTATAATAGACTGATTTTTTTAACATCACAAAGTACTTAGCGGTAACCAATTTGGTTTTAGGAAAACTAAGTCCACTTAACAAGCGCTATTATCTGCCACTAATTTTATTTACACTGCTATTGACAAGAAAGATTCGGTATTAAATCTATTTTTTTATTTGTCAAGAGCGCTCGACTCTATCAACTATGATAGACTTCTTTTTAAACTAAGGCTTGCTGCCATCCGTGGTCAACAGAACAAACTATTTTTTAATTATTTAATTAACAGACCTCGGTATTTACAGATTGATGGACATTATTCCCGCTCCATTATATGGTGTTCCTTAAGGATCGACCATTCGTCCTTTATTTTTTGTATCGATGACTTTTTTTAACATACCCATTCTAAAATTGTTTTGCCGACGTTACAAACATTTTGTTTAAAAACAATATGCTGGATGATCTCTTTCTCAACTACTTCTCATGACATTAAGTCTTTCATTAAATATTTCAGCAATAAAACTATCTTACATACCAGCAAAACTAAATGCCTTCTATTTTCTAACTCACCAATTAGCCCAAATCCCGAATATGGCGTTTGATAATACCTCTATCCAAAGAAACGAAATTCTTGGAACCAACGCTCCAATCTAATTTAAAATGGGACATCCACATTGACCATGTCTGCTCTATTGTTATTAGAAACATTGGCATTCTTCATAACCTTGTTTTTACCATACAACTCAACATGCTTTTTCAACTCTATTTTTGCCTTTTCTTTTCTCATCTCTATTATTGCCATACTATCTGGGATTTCACAACTAAACGTAATTTACATAGAATTCAATCTCTTCAAAACAGACTTTTTGATTTAATTAAACAAATATATTCTATTAACATTACTGATGATGAAATCCAAAAACGATTTAACATGCAGCCAATACATGATCTACTAAAATATAAACTATTATTAATCATGTTCCAATATATCAGTTGTGATATCACTTCCTATCTGATTAACTTACAACGGTCCCAACACAATTATCCAACATCTTGCCATTCTAATCCTCGTCCCTTATTTTCAAGAATCAACATAGGTCTTCGAAGACTCAGCTGCGCCGGTCCAAATGTCTGGAATACTCTAACCGCAAATATTCAATCATTATGCTCCTATCCACTCTTCAAACGTTACTTAAAAATATCTACTTGATCAACTCGAATTTTCATAGTTTTACTGCATATTGTGACTGTCTAACATATTACTTACTTGTATTAACATTTTAATTTGAATTGTTGTAGTCTACTACAAATTATAATATTACTTGTGATATACAGTGCCTTCTTACGCATTACGTCACTCAATACACACTTATTGACTAAATATTTTGCATCTACACCTTTCTCTATTTATATCCAAATCTGGGTGGCTCGAGCTGGACAGATTCACACCTTTACTCCTAGTCACATATAATCTCATCACTACGATACTGTCACACTTTTATCTACCAACTCAATTACTAACAATAATCATTTATTATATATAAGTACTCCATTAATTTGGAATCAATTTTCACTTTGGTATTTCTGTTTACTTTTTTGTCATTTTTTTTTTAATTGTATTGTAGTTTCGTTATTGTATATTGGAAATAGTGTATGGTATGCCTGAATATGGATGATATATATATATATATATATATATATGTGTGTGTACTATATATATACATATATATATATATATAATGATTGAAAATAAATACCAAAACGGATATTCGTAATAATAGACTCCATGTAACCAATGTAAACCATTTGATGAACGTATAAATCAATGGGACAGAGAGAAACTAATTTGATTTTAAAGCTACATAACTTGCCTGGTATATACACCGACTTCGAAGAATCAAGTCAAAGTATAAAAATAATTAAATACCATTGTGTGGGGTTGGTTGTTTCTGACCAAAAATTCTTGTAAACTTAAAAACACCTAATCCGGCTAGAACTTTTATGTGCAAGTTAGCCGAAACGCTACAAAAATATTTTTGACGAGTACTCCGTGCTTAAATCCAGACTGATCACGTGATTACATAGGCGTTCGTAAGGGGGGGGTTATAGGCTCAATGGGGGGTTACAGAGCTACAACTCACATATTCCTATGTTAAATATACAAAATTTCATTGCAATGGGGGGTTACAACCCCCATCAACATCCCCTCCGTGCGCCAATGCGTGATTAGTTGCCGCGTGGATTTTAAAATGATAGGTGTCAGAAATTGTCATAATTAAACATTTTGTGTTGTAAAACAAACATCAATATGTTACATTAAATTATTTATCAATTTTAGAAATTGCTAATTTCTCTAAATGTCATTGTAAACATAAAGTATTATTATGAAAAAATATTATTGTACTGGTATGCCTTTCCTGCATTAAATAAAATATATAATACCCAGTATTCTAAAAAATATTTTGGATAATATGCACGAAGTAAGCTTCATTTAACATTCCAGATAGCAAAGATCGTCCTAGGGACGTCCTGAGGATATTCAGAATGTCCTCAGGATGTCTTAAGGATGATTTTTGCTATCTGGGATTAGCTAAAGTAATCCTTACTCAAATTTATTTATGTATTCAATTTTCTAAATCACAACAACCAATTACGCAAGTATTTTTAATTCATAAACCGATATCGAAAACAACAATGATTAAACCGGTTGTTATTTAGATTCTAAAGGCTGAAATAAATCGATTTTTTCCACAAAAAGAACAAATAATTTAATGAATACGCTTATTGAAATTAAATATCCTTGTGTTGGGTTCCCGGATCTAAGAATTTGTATCAAATGCCTTTCTATCAAGATTGTAAAGAAAATGAGGAACAAGAAATCGGAGGCCCCATTTTAATACTGGAAAATTGCTCTCCGATCTTCCTGGACCTTTCAATCGCTAAAATCTTTTCTTAAGTGCCAGATTCCCGAAATCCAATTTAACTTCCTTGGACATGTAACTAAAAGACACTGGAAGCTTAATTTGTAGTGAAAAAATGTGACGATACTAGGAAGTAGTCCATCCGCCTATTTCGCGAAAGTTTAAATTAAACGGAGATTAGATTTGGAATTTTCAATTTTGAAGTTGGAGAAAACGCTCTTCTACGGATTGGACTTCATTTTGGAGTTTGGTATTTCGAAGAAACAAGTTTCCTCAACTGCTTTAATTTCATGTCGTTTTCGTTTCATAAACGAGGGTTATTAAAACATTCAAATTACTGTTTTTGTTCTTCACACGTCAAATCTGATGTTATGAACACCAGAAAATATATTCAAATTTGATAAAAATTGTTGAAACTTATTATTTTTTAAAATAAATGTGTGCTGAGAC
>QLNU02014528.1:26119-51183 GCA_006491805.2 Dysdera silvatica | reverse complement strand
CGTCATCAATAATAAGTCAGAAAATAATCTACAATTATTCCTCTTGTGTTTCAATAAAATAACGGTACACACTGTGCAAAACCTACTGAACAAATATACATACAATTGACACAGATATCTTAAATAATTATTCGGGTATAATTGTTTTGGAGGAAACAAGATTAATAAGCCTATGAAAAAAGAATCATCTCTTTCCCATTTGCATTTTTTGTTCTGATGGCGGCGGATTTTCAGCTGCCGAAACAATTGCAAACGAATTATTAAAACTCCGTGTATCTACGCCAGTTTCGTGTACATTTCGTTCAATATTTCTCTTATTGTTTTGGTTGTCACATAATTGCTAGATGGTATACATGCACACGCATTTCAAACGTGAACGAAAAAAAAAAATATATATGCGTACTTATAAAATATTTAAAATTGGATTTAAGAAAACTTTTCGATAATATTTTGGTATTAATCGTAAATATTTTGGTAATAATCGTAAATATTTTGGCATTAGTTTTTGGATAAAGGAATTATGTTTATACAAGTTACAATCGCAAAAATGTAAAGCAGATTCATTGTATGTTATTAGGTACACATTTATTTTCTAACACTTTCTTTGTAAACTGTTTAATTCTTGAAAAACGTTATTACCTAACTCGTGGAACGTTTTGATAATGAGAAAAGAAAGAAGTTATTTTTAAGTAAATCATATTCTTTACTCAAATAGCATCGGGAATATGAAACGAAGACTTAAAATAAACTGATTATTGCTTCCAAGACATCCAGATTTATACTAAATTACGGTTTTGTGATAAAAAAGATTCCTTTAAAAATTTGGAAATACTCATCTATTGTGTTGTAGCATGCAAAATGGAAATTTAATCCTCACAGAAAATACTTGGACGAGCCCCACAGGTTGAGACTAATTTCTAATAATACACATGTAGAAAATAAGAATAAAGGGAGCAATATAACGAACGTTTTTCAAAATTGAAAAAGGTGATAAATTATTTCTGCTCATAATCTTTTCCGCTTAAAATAAAATTTCAAAAATGAATCAAGAATAATGCGAACGTTTAAACAAGTTAGCCCAGAAGTTTCTCAACTTTGTGACGCGATACCCTGGGACCGCGACAGTTCCACAAGAGGGAGGGGAGACGTTTTACGTGCACGAAATTATTTTTAATTCGAGCTAAATGAAGAATGATGTGTTTAAGAACTAAAATATTATTTTGTGTTAAATTAGATATCAAATTTATTTAAACACGAGTTCTAATTATAAACTCATGTGTGTAAAAATTTCAGCACCGTGAAGGAATCAGGTGATTGAGCTGACCATTTTTAAGAAATACAAATTACGGCATGTAATTTACAGGATTAGAATTTCAGAGTCATCACGCATGCGTGGGCTGAGCAGCGCCCTCTGAACCGCTGATAGATCAGTATAAATAGAGGGCTGTAGCGGGACGTGCATGGTTATCTGCTAGTGGTAAACGTTACACGAGACGTCACTATGCCTCTACGAAGAAAGAGGGCGACATTTCAGCAAGTTACGGAGTTTGAAAGGGCCGTTTAACTTCATCTGGACAGTTGGCAGAACGTTGGTGCACTGCTACAGGTGTATCATTGTGTGCTTCATCAATTCGTCGGCGTCTACTGCACCGTGGACTGCGTGCAAGAGTTCCTTTATACAGGATCCCCCTGACGCAAAACCATCGGCGCCTGCGGCTACAATGGGCTCATGGACATAGAGACTGGCGTGCTGATTGGCAACAAGTGGTGTTTTCTGATGAATCCTGCTTTAATTTGGGGTACAGTGATGGCCGCATCTGTGTTAGACGCTATACCGGTGAACGCCACCTTCCGGAGTGCGTTATCCAACGTCATAATGGACGAACCCTGAGCGTCATGATCTGGGGTGCGATTGCGTATCATGGACGATCTCAGCTGCGCACTGAATTGTGGGTAATCTTAACTTTGGATTATATATATATATATATATATATATATATATATATATATAATCCTCTCTTATGGATCAGAGACATGGAGTCTAACAGTTGGAGCAATACGAAAGTTACAGACAACGCAAAGGAGCATGGAGAGGTGCATGCTTGGAATAACTAGGAGAGATCGAAAAAGGAACACTTGGGTGAGAGAGCAAACTAGAGTAGAGGACATCATTGTTAAAGTAAAAGGGCTGAAATGGCGATGGGCTGGGCATATTGCAAGAAGAACTGATCAACGATGGACAACAGAAATTCTGAACTGGATTCCAAGAGACCACCGAAGACCTAGAAAACGTCCTCAAACTAGATGGGTGGATGAAATAAGAAAACAGGTTGGGGTGACGTGGAAGCGAATTGCTCAGGATAGACTTGTGTGGAAAGCATTTGGAGAGACCTTCATCCAGCAGTGGATAGATAATGGTTGAATATGATGATGATGATGATATATAAATTTACAGTCTATAATGAAGTTCCCAATTTGCGGTAGAAATATCTGATGCTGTAAATTGTCAGTATTTTGAACACAAAATGGTCTTGTTGGGCCCTAAGCCGGGGCCTACTTGGCCTGTACGTAAATCCGGTGTTACCTCATCAGTCAAAATTCGACCGCGCTCTACTGAGAATGACGAATGGCTCATCTGTAGCCAAAATTCCCATCAATAAGTGAATAGTGAAGTTAAGCCGTGGTTCTGAATCCACGTTGAATTGTTCTTCCGGACTCTTGCTAAGTTGATTAATGTTTTATAAATTAGGAACATGAAACCTACCTGTGTTGAGCATTAAAACAACAAATAGTCAAACAATTTTCATGAGATTCCATACAGAAAATTATTACAAGTTTAGAAATTGATTTTGCTATCCCTGTCAACAAGATGGCGATTGGATGTTAAATAAATGTAAGTATTCATAGAGATTATATAGAAGAGAACGCGTATGACGATTTGGCTGCTAGAAGATCCAATACTATGTAGATGAGGACAGCATGACGTTATAGAAAAGCACCTAATTTTGGCCACTTGGCGGACATTAATGGCATACGAACGTCGAAAATATGTTCGTATTATGCTACATCCTAGGGACCATAGGCGTAGGCAGAAAGTTCGTAAGGGGGGTTAGTCAATGGGGGGGTTACAAAGCTACAACTCAGATATTCCTATGCAAAATTTCATTTTAATGGGGGTTAAAATCCCCACCAACGTCCCCCTGCGTGCGCCAATACTAGAGGTGTCCGAAAAGAACATCATAGGGACATACCAAAACGAATATCCTACGAACGTCAGAAATATGTCCACATTGTACTACTGTGCATTAGCGCTCAGTTGACGCGTGATATCGTTAGCAGACGGGTTATTCCATTACAGTTTAGGGAAGGCCGTCTTGGAGGAACTGGTTTTTCTGGCGCGAAAAAAGCAGTTTCGGCAAGACGCCCTTCCCTAAACTGCAATCGACTAACCCGTCTGCTAACGGCATCACACGCCAACTGAGCTCGAACGCACAATATATCCTAAGGGTGTCCGAAATGCATATCCTAGGTTCGCCGGAAATGAACGTCCTACGGAAACCCGAAATGAATATCCCATGGACGTGCGAAATATGTCCGTATTTTTCTACGTCCTAGGGGCGTCCGAAATAAACATCCTAGGGACGTCGGAAATGAACATCCTACGGACGTTCCAAAGTGGACGTCTTGCGGACTTCCGAAATACGTCCGCAATGCGTGTGGACAAAGTATGGACATAAGGGACCAAAAAAGGACGTTCTGGGAACGTTTTGTGCTATCTGGGGTATGGTAGCTAGACATATTACTACTACACTACTCCGGTACCATCAATTTCAATAAGGGACAACTATTAGATGACAAATTATTCGCAAAGGAAAAGAACGATTTCCTGGTATGAACCGAATCCAGAACCCCCTTGATAACCAGTTCTCTTTCCCATTGAGCTAAAGACATCTATCAAATTCCCCTCCACTAACTCTGTGGACAAGTTCGTAATTAACGGGGCAGTGCTTGTACTGCTTTTTAAACCAAAGCGACAAGTCGAAGAAGCAAACATCACATAACTGGGACTAGCATTGATATTTATTAAAATCAAACAATAGTGAATCTTTATGTTCGCTCGTAGTGGGGAGCGTAATTGACGCCTGTATTTCAATGAGGAAGAACACACTTGACATGTTATCAAGGGTTTATGGGTTCGGTTCCCAAAAGGAGCCGAAAACTCGTTTTTTCTTCTTTACAAGTAATTTATCATCTAATATTACCACGCCATCGGCTATGGTGAGAACTTCTTGACTTTATGGAAGCCCATATTGTGACAAAGGGGGCCCGAGATCCCCCTAGCCATTTAAAAATTGTATTTTCCCGAAACTGCTATGCATTTACTTTCAAAAGTTTTACAGTCACATTTTAAAATAAGGTACTTTTTAGCTCATTACTAATTGTCAAGCAATATCAATTATTTTTGTAGCATTTTAGTATCTTATACATTCACTAAAATGTTTTACAGCCAGGTACTAATTTTTCTCAGTCCCCCTCCCTTGAGTTACTCATACGGACGCTCTTGCTTGACTTTAATTCAAGAAACAAATGTAAAAAAAGAAATGGATATAATAAAATTAAAGGAACACATTCCTGAAATATTTTAGTAAGCAAGAAAGAAAAATATTTTCTGTATTCTGTACAGCAATTTACAGTGGCATTTACAGCAGCAATTCACAACTATACATGCGCCGTAAAGAATCCTACTGAAAAAGCAGCCGTTTCATAACAGGAGTCCTCGGGAAGTCATCATGCGGTTTCATGTAATGGTAGGATAAACAAAGACATTAATACCACACCACAGTATAGGGAAGTGCTCTTAAATTTTAAAGAGGAATGTGAACCTCTTAAGGCCTACTGAACTTAACTCACGGACGTAAGTGAGTAGTTAAAAGATTTTGTTTTTATCGTGAAGCTAGGTTTACATTCAGCCATTGCTCCTCGCGTTGCTGTATTTATTCCCCAAAATACTTTTGTGGCAGACTTAAAGGCAGTGAGTGTTTACATTACCATTTCATACTGGCTTCGCACTCGACCTCTGGCAATGGAGGACGTAGAATTAGTCGCAGCTTCAGAGCTCTGCCTCCTTCAACTTTCGCATAAAACTCTCCAACGAAAGGAGGGGTTGGCAGCGGCAATGGCAGGAGCATGGTCAACGCGGGTGACGAGTTTATATACTCTCGCTGCCCACTTTTATGCCCACTTCCCTGCTCACTGCCACGGAAGTGGGCCGAATGTAAACGAAGCATTAAGAGTTAAACGCGGATTAGCGGCAGGCTAGATGAATGCGTTACCACTGCACCACCACACGGCATTAAGATTACACACACACACACATATATAATACCACAGGGCATTAATTAAGATCGTTGATATATTTGCTTGTTTACTAAATTTAACGACACGCCTTTCTATATATTGTTTCCACGTGTGGCTTCACTGATTAGCATTTATATTTTTGCACTGGTGCGGGGTGTGACACTTAAAGGGTTGTTTGTTTGTTTGTTTGCATTTCGTGGCAAAAGACAACCAAGGTAATGATGCGCTGGGGCGTACAGTTTTCGAAGTGTTCGAACCTCAGTTACGTAGAGAACCAAACGCAGGGATAAGGCAAGTAGAACACAGTTTCGTTAGAATCGAACCCGCGTTAAAAATACGATGGATGGATGCGCAACAACTACGTCTCCGAGAGAAGCCTTCTACAGTTGCTGCACTGAAATAACACTGCATTCGTACCCAGAATGATAGCTTCCATCCATGAAATTTCGAATGTATATTTTATTGTGCAACCGTTAAATCAAATTAAGTAGGTCTTTAATTATATTCCTAATACATTAGAGTAATTCCTTTTCTTGAAACTGTCTTCTTTTATTTGGCGTACGATTTACAACAGTTTAGTAATACTAAACTCAAAAACCGTGATTCTTTTATTGCATCAATCCGTATTCTCTGTTTCAAAGATTTTCAAAATATCACATTTCTGTTTGTTTGCACCAGATATTTTGACAGTACTTATTATTCACAGCACTAACCTTCTACGAGCATTTTCATATTGGCAGAACTAGAACTAACACCTTTACAAAGTCAATCTAACGGCAAATTTTCCATTTTGTATACTTTTCTTACCAATGTCTAGCAAAATGTCACTTTAAATGACATGGACAAGGATGCACGCACACTTGTTATTTGAAAATAAATAAAATATTTCTTTCGAATTTTAAAAACCGTGTTTGGAATTTTGCTTTAGCTGTCAAATCACTTCGAGTGCCTTTAACATGTGGTTCCGTTGCCACGTCATAAAGCATGCATGCTACAGATTGTCGGCCCTCCATTTATGAGTCGTAAGTTCATTGAACAGATACGTTTTATTGGAATGTGGGCGGAGTTATCACTAGGAATATAGTCGGGGGGATTTCAAAACTGGGGGGGTTGGGGAAGGAGCAAGAATAGTACTTTATTCGTTTTTCTAGAGTCCCTAGTTCTAGATATAAAATATAAGCCTTGAACGAAGTCTGATTGAGAAATAGTCAACTCTATTCACTATGATAAAACAAACATGACACGATTAAAAAAATGTATGTTATGTTAAATTTCTTTTAAAATAAAAGAATGAACGTGAAGGTGAAAAAAAAATTTTTACAAATTTAAATACCAACCACCAGGAAAAAAACTAACAAGGTGATAGAAAATCAGACACGGCAATAATTATCTTTAAAGCGACCTAAAAGTTAAATTTTCGACTTTTTATAAAAATATCGTCTTTTTTAATTATTTAAAAAATTAAATTAGCTTTACTCTTTAGCAAAAAAAAAAATTGAAATCTAGCCATTTTTAAAAATTTCCTGAACGTGATGTAACTTTAGTAAGCAAAATTTAATTATGGTAAAGGTCGATAGTTTTTCTAAAAACGCATTTGTCTCTTTCCTTGCTAAGAAAAATGCTTCTTGAGACAAAATTATTATCCAATTTGCATAAAAATTTTGTATTTCGTTATGGTAATGTGAATAAATAAACTAATGCTATGATTTTAATGCATTCACATATATTAACCAATTTTATTATTTTTGACTTTCGAAAATGAAAAAAAAGTTTTTCCTATATATGTTATAATATAATAATAACAATAACTTTATTTTTTTCCAGTGAGATCATGAACAATCTTACAGAGATACCGTTTAGTTAAAAATGTATTTTTTTTGTGTAAAATAAAGTAAGATACGTACTAATCCTCACAAGAATTTATTACCACTACTAAAATCTCACTATTAAATTTTTTTTGAAATTCTTAATGAAAAAAATGCATCGCGTAAAACAATTCTAGCGAATGATGAAATCCGTATTTAAAAAACAATAAAAAGAAAATGTTTAAAAAAGTAATAGTGCTATCATTTCCAAATTTGGTATATTTTATTATATGGAAATATATTTTACATAAAAATTTCAGCAATTTTTAAGGAAAACTAAAGAAGAAATCGATATTTTCATTCGTATGTCGCCCTAATATGTGCTTTCGTTTAATAGCACACCGAAGCAGCTAAACAAAACATCAGGCAATGCAGTTCAGCGACACGCGTGCGTGTGCGAATAGCATAGTGTGTGTGTGGTTGACGAAGATATGAGAGATGAAGGAATAGCTCCCCATTGTGGTTACCGTATACACCAGTCTGCCATTTTGGCGCAGGTTTCGCACTTATTCCAGCACTTCGACAGAAGTTTTAAGAGTATTCGCTTTAGTTATTACAATAAAAATAAATGTATTTCGTTGAAATTCAGAAAATTTATGAAATTTCTACTTCGAAAAAATACATATTTTTATTTTATATCCCTTTGATAATAACAATGGCAGATTCACATAATTTGGAATTATTTAGAAGGTGTGCTGCGTACAACTAGCAATTATTATGTGTACGACCCTGGTAGAGAGTTTTCAGGGCGGTGTGTGCATTTACAGCACAATGATTCATTCGTTCTAATTCATGATTTTAATATAGGAAAAGATTAATAGAGAGTGATAATAAGACTGTTTGTTTTATAAATTAAAGTTAATGAATAGATAGATTTATTTTAGATCGAAGTTAGTGCATTGTTAGTTTACTAGTAGAAAGGAAGAGAAATAGGTTTGAAAATGTGTTGGGTTGAGAATTGAGGTAGAAAGCGAAATATGAAAAGAATTCTAATGAATTTAAACTGCCTTAATTGTTTCCAAGTTTTTAACTTGGAAATTAGACACGTGTTGACCAATAGACTCTATTCTTAGGTTGTCGAGCTAAGGGTGTTTCCTTATTGGCCCAATAATACTGATCATATGTCTTTAATTTATATTGAATTTTTCATTATTAAATAACTTGCATCTACTTTTTTGTACATTTATGACTACATAAATTGCAAAAATCTTAACCCCGATAAATTGATAAAAAATTAAAAAAATTCCTTATCATACAAAAAAATTCCTTATCATACAAAAAAATTAAATACGGGCAAAATAACAGACTGAACACAAAAAATGACTATATAATATCAACATTAATATTAAATATATAAATATAATCATTATAAAATATAATATGAAAAAGATGTTTATATTATTTATATATCGTTGTCCGAAGAATTACTTTTTCTTAAAAATTACTCATTATTTGAAAAAAAAAATAAATTCTTCGCAGGAATTGGAAATATTGAACACAATTTACAATATTGAGTTCAATGTTTCTAAGTTCGTTTTCATTTTCTCTGAAGTTCAAACCTTATTTGCCACTGAAAGAATTATTTTCGTTGCACAATTGATGCCTGGCAGGTGTATTGAAAATCTAATTATTTTCATAATGTTCTTGAATTGTATAATTGTCCTATCCAAGTGATTAAATATTGTTACCTACCTTTCATTAGTTAACAAATTTTAATCATTTTATTGAATCAAAATGATGTTATTTATAAAGATAGAAGATTTTTCAAATACGTGTATTCCGTATTTAATTTTCTATTTATCATCGTTCCCTTTTTTTTCAGCTTTAATTATTTCATAAAGGGAGCAGGTAGCTCCCGAAACGTTGTTATTATTTGTTTTAATAAAAAGCTACTTTAGTGAAAAAAAAAATCTTTTGTCTCTATATAACTCCCTCGTGAAACGTTATTTATGTAGTTACATGAAGACGAATGCACATGATTAAATAAACGAAGTTGTAATCTTTTTACTATTCAATTGACCCTATTTCCCATTCAACCGTAGCCTATTCCACTTGGTAATAACAAAGTTCATCCAATAGGAAAGACGGATCTCACGCATTCAAACTATATTAAAGCACAGGCCAAAGAGATATTTCTGCTTCTAGCTAATTTACTTCCACTATACATATAGCGATAACCTTCGGCGCGGCATACCGTATGTAAGAAGTTGTTTTGCAGGAATAAGAGATTATATAGCGAAACTTGTAGGAACACATAATCTAAAGAGTCTCTAATGTACTATTTATAACATGAAAGTGTAAAATTAAGCTTTACTCAATTAAAAATGACTAATATATAATAAAAGCCCATTTGCGGGAGAAATTTATTTAAATATGGAACAAGTTAATTTATTAAATATGGAACAAGTTAATTTATTAAATATGGAACAAGTTAATTTATTAAATATGGAACAAGTTAATTTATTAAATATGGAACAAGTTAATTTATTAAATATGGAACAAGTTAATTTATAACGCAAGTAATTTTATTAATGGCGGGGCGTAACAGGCGCTTGGCTTCATCAGTCAGCCGAACGTAAATGAAAAATTTGAAATTATATTAATAAAAGCACGTTTCTCCATTTTATCCTATTTGTAACATTGATATATAACACAATAACTAGCTTTGACATATTAATAATATAAAACTATTGATACTTCTCTCATTGCAATAACAGATCCATGTAGAGAGTGGTGGTTTATTTGTAAGTTCCATAGCAATAGTACTTAGCTCAGCTGGGCCGTAGAACTTGTTAAATTTGAGGGACAAATTAGTGACAGAATTAGTTCATGGACCCATTTACTAAAATGTCTACGGCTATAAATACATATACATAAAATTACAATTATCTGCTCAAAACCTTGGCAGCATAGTAATCTTATATATGTTGGCGAAGAGGGAAGGTTATTCAATTTTAGAGTAAGTCAACACACAAACACTCTATAATTATATATAACAAGTCTTGAGTATCGCATTATAATATATTACAATACAATAGCTATTTTTGACTATCTGACATACGATTTTAATATTTTTATAATCATTAAGAAAAGTTGGTAAATTAGTAAATTATAATAATTAGGTAAAATAACAAAGTATTGAACATTTGTTGAAAACAAACGTTCAAAATTTTTTTAAATTAGATTTTGAAATTATATAAAATTTATAAAAACTTTATTCAACATTTTTATAATTTCATTCTTATCCATTAAACGATCAGTTGATTTTGTTGAGAAATCTTTTAATTGTAAATAAGTATATAATTCATGTTCAAATAATATAAAACATTTAACATTTTTTGTGTCATTATTAATGTATACACTATTCATACTATCATTAACGAAAGTATTTGTCTACAAAAATCGACAATTTTCAAATTGTTTATTAATATTAACGAAATCATTTGAGACCAGTCGAAGAGAAAGATTGAAAAGCAGACAAAACCATATGATATATCAAAATATTCTTCTGCTTATGTACCGAAATTACCAAAATAATTATTAATATGTCAATATTTAGGAAAATATTATTTGAGGAGGGAATAAACAAACCAATCAGAAAATAAAATTAATCCACTTATGCGTTCTTCTGGCGAAATATTATATCGCAATGAAAAGTGGTACGACTCTTGTTTAATTCAGATTTACCACTCCTGTCCTGTTCCTACAAAATCAACATCTTAAATGAGTCATTCAAAAACAAAGATTAACTTTTAATGAGCTGTTTGCAAAATTGAAGATAAAATACAAATTTTAAAAGATGCAGCAGATCAATTTCACTTCCATCCTAGCTTCCTAAACCTACGCTTTCTTTTCAACAGCATATATCGGACTTTCAGCGAAATTTAATTTTCAGCTCAGTTTAAAGGAAAATACGACATCTTGACGGTCAGGTAACAACGAGATAAAGATAAACTTATAATATTTCTGCCATCTAGAAAGAAGCTAAATGCAGTTACTAGAATTTGAGGCAACATTTTCGTTTTATGGAGCAGCAATCCGGAGTTAATTAACATGGGGATACAATATCAGTTGATGTCATGATGTCAGTTAATGGTAGCTTCGGGAAGAGCTAACGAACAATAAAGTAATTATAAAACTAATTCCGTCTTTTAAAGTTGAACAAAGGGAAATGGATGAATATAAAAGATGGAAGATATAATGCAGTTGATGAATTCTAAAGCAGAAATTAAGAATTACGTGTATTCCATTAAACGGTTTAATTAACGCTACATATGCATACAGAGTTGCAGTTGTAATCGTGGTAATGGGGCCAACATATATCTTCCAGCGATAAACAAAGACAAATTTGAACCGTTGCAGACCGGGGAGGAGATATGGCTATAATAAATGGCAAAGTTCGTTGTGCGTATATAAGTTAAGTTGGAGAGTGGAACCTTATATAAGTTCAGAAGAATGACTAAATAATAATAACGAAAAAAGCGTTTTCTTTTGTAATATTTCCATTTTAAAAATACATGTTATTCTAATATTATATGGCATATCATCACAAGTTATTGGCTTTTCTTTATGCGTGTTACCAAAAACACATGCATATATTTATAAATCTTCAACATATTCAATCATCATCAAATCCACTGAAGAAGAAAGATCCCAGTAAATTGTTCAAGTACATGTGTGTGATGTAGGAAATTTATATGGAAGTATTTTCCAAAAATATTATGATTGGGGTAAAAGATTGGTTTTACGTTGGTAATTCGTTTTATAAATCTAATTCGTTTTATAGAAAAAGTTAAGACTGAAATTTACTTTAGAATACTGTGCTTTATAGCACAGTGCAATAATGCATTTTCAGCTTCGTAATTGAACGAAGCAGCAGATAATTACTAGTGGGCTTTCGTAAATAGTAAGAATATCACTTAAATAAAAAAAAAAAACAAGATTAGACTCCCAACTCCAAAAATATGGCCAGGGCTGAATTTTATTAAATTTTTTAAATATTTATCACAACGTATTAAAAGCTGGCTATCAAACGATGTTTCAAATTAACCTGGATATTTCGGAAATTAGAAATCCCCCAGAAAAATGGTTTAAAAATTTTCTTAATTACATTCACGTCTTTATAATTATTTACATTAATGACACTTATCTACGTAAAGCAAATTTTTTAAGATAAGTTTTAGATTTTTATATTGGCACAATTAACCTAGAATAAAAAGTGAGGTAGCTAAACGAAAGTATTTAATTTAAGTACCTTCATTTGCATATGATTATCATAAATAAAATTCTTTTGGGCTAATCTATGCAAACTCTGATAATGATCTGTGATAGGGTAATATCATGGCAACCATAATTTTTTTTTCTTCGGGGAAACACAATATTCAAGGTTCTTTTTCATAAGCAGAAATCTTCATCAATTTCAGATCTTACGTTTTTTCAGTTTCCTGTTTCTTCAGTTTTAAAGTTTTAAGTACCATGAACTCGTTAATCATTTTTATAAATCCTAAGTGGCAGGTTCATGGAAGGGAATTTTTCTTAGGTATATAATTAAAACTTTAATTTTTTAAAATTTATTTTTCAATTATTGAAGAATTTTGTTTGCAGGTTTACGTTTATTCAAGTAGATTTGATAATGTGTTATGATCGTGTATTATATGCGAGATTTTATATTTCCATAGATATTTGAAACAAGATTCATTATTCAACCTTAATGGTAAAATGAAGTTTTTTTGGTTATTCCCTTGGCATAATCCATTCTCTTATGATATTTCTGTTATATCAATGATATATATTAAGAATGTACGTACATTTGGATTTCACATACTGCTGTCCAATTATAAAAGGAACTGTAGGCGTTTATGCTGCAAAATTATTGCATTTAGGAACTTTCAGCTTTTCGCACCCCAAAGCTAATTGTCCCTTTTATTTTCCTTATGATTCCTTTAAAACTAAAAAAAAGAGATGGGAGTACGACATTGGAAAGCCCCATTTTTGAGTCCCAAGACGACGAGATATTTCAAATAGGAATAGAATGCCCCGCGTGACCTCCAAACCACGATTCGAAATAATTGACTTGACCTGGAAACGAATCCCATTCAGAGAACTAAAAGTAGTCGGTCGTAAGCACGTGTTCATTGTATCCTTCGTCTCAGTTGTTTTACATTATATATGTAATATATCCATAGCCTATAGCTGAGACACTTAAAATTGAAACACCAGTACGGTCACATCAGATTTGCCCACAATTTGCAAAATTAGTACACCATATAAATTGTAAATTTGTATTTCAGAACTCTTCTTACATGTAATTCTTCTCCAACTATGGGCTTAAAGTTATAGCAATTCTGAATTTTAAAGACAAAGGGTTTTAAAATAATAATATATAGCAGAAAATCGTATAACAGAAAACTTTTCGAATTTTGTCACCAACCTTTTAAGTTTAAAATATCAAAAGAAAGGAATTTAAAAAAACATTTAGATTCAAATGGCTGATCCATCCTCTTATACCAAGGGTTTCCAAGAATGGAATAAAATCTTAAAACATTGACTGGAGATCCCCTCTTTTTCCGAATTTTCTTCAGAGAATTTCATGTCTTGATTCTTATAAATAATTCAAATTCAGATATAAATGTCGCCGTTCAATTTTCTGTTTTTAAAATGGGGTTAAACCATACATATAGTCTTCACAATTATGGAGCACGACAACTTTTTACAGAAATCGTCCCTTACACCAAGGTTTGAAAGCAAATGTAAAGGCGTTTTACAAAAAACAGTGGCGTTTCTTATAGAGACCGAAAAGAAATATTTCTCCCTGCCGCTTTTATATTGTGCCCTTGGGAATTACGATGCTGAGGGCTTCTTGTTATAAAGCTTTGTTTGAAAGAGCCACGTTCGAATTTTATTTATATTCTATTTATTTTGAACTTTCAAGAAAACACTGAGCCCATCAACAGCTTAACAGTTTAAATTGATATTCATGGCCGTACGAGAAGCTTCGTGATCGCAAAATTCTAAATTTTGTGAAGAAAGTGAATTTTATTTGTCCTTTTCAAGCTTTCTGTCAATTTTAGGAAAATCTATGTGAATTACAATTAACTTTTAATAAAAACACAAACAAACCTAAAGCCAAACTGTTAAATGTATTTCAGTTTCTTTGAAAATGTTTATCCGTATGATGGTAGGCAGTCCTTTCGCTCTTAAAATCATGTCCATCTCCAAAGTATCTTGGATATGTTTACAATGTACTAATTCTACCAAAACGATGTGTGTTATTTTAGTAATTCCTTCCGTGTTGGCTCTAATTTAGATATTTTTTATGTTCGTTCACGTCGCGTATAGTAATGTGTCAGAAATTATTTCCAGTAGCCAAACTTCTCCACAATCCTAGTTCTCTCCTTATCAAAGAATGAGCTCGTGCACAACTGCACTCACTCGCATAGAGTCCAGAATATACGCAAAAAAAAAAACAAATTGGCCCGTGTATCCAGATGCCAAAATCATCCTAGGGACGATATGAGGGTGTCCAGAATGTCCTCAGGGCTTCCCAAGGACGATTTTTGCCATCTGGGTCTATCCCAAGTGTATGTTTATCTTCTTTCTTCCCTAATCTCTAATAGGTCGAACAGAATAAATAAGATCCCTGAGTCTAAACCCATTTTTTTGAATTTGTATTCATTACTGTTTCACAGAGAGAAATACTGCTCCTTTTACAAAGTTCGATGATGGACTTGTAGCTCAGGTATTGGCGTTGTGGTTTTAGAGATCTTTATTAATATTCATCTATTCTCTTGGAAGATATATATGAATGCATTTGAACCTATGTTTAACGTTTGCCCTAAATGTGATATGGTGTTTAGGATTATATTTTGGATTGTCTCACAAAATACCTAGCCATATATATTTATCGGCGTTGAATTTTTACATGATTATTAACAAATTCCTGGTCATGGGTTGCGTACATGAAATAGAAATTCAGGAGAAAAGTCACTAGAAATCTGAGCAGTAAAAATCGAAAATTAATTTTCTCAGAAACTTACTAATATTCTTGCCTATTTTATATTATTAAAGTGTTACGATCCATTTATCAAATAGATAACCTGATACAATCATATGTAAAAAAGAGTATGTTACAATAATGAATTATTCTCAAGGTTTTGTTCATTTTGAAAGAAAGATAAAACATCAGATTCTCTCAGCAACTTATGTCAAAATATCGCCTGTCCTAAGATATACTTTTGCATAACAATGAGAACGAGGAAGTTCCAGTTGCAAAATACATCTATAGCAAATGCGAAAAGCAGTAGTAGACTTCGAGGAGAATATATTTTGTAAGTCATCGTCTGTTCAAAAGCCAAGGACTATATAAAAAATGTTAAGCTTAGAAGAGTGTAAACCGAAGCTTAAATAAACTGCATTTTCGGTGCATCCTTCCTCTAAGGTAGAAAAATAATTATATCATTTTAAATCAGCACTTCTTAATTGACTTCTAGATCCGTGTTTTCATAAATGCATCTGGTTTCTTCTTCTGTGCGTGGCTCATTTAAGAAATACGACGAATAATAATGTTGACACTATTTGATAATTTTGAAAACACGCTTGACCATTCTGCAATAAAATCCAAAATGTCAAACGTTTCGACATTAGGCAAAAAAGTTTACATGAACTCCGAGTTATCGAAAGCTGTTTACAAAGCAAACGGCATTTTTATGGCATGCAGTCGAACTCCTTTGCACATTTTATGAAATTAGGCGGAAGAGTATTCTCATCTATAAACGGAAAGTGGTGCAGTCTTGTAACCATAAATCTTTTCCCAAATTTTGCCATTCATCCGCCTTCGACACTCAGTGGAGCCAAAACTAAGAATGCTTATCGAGTAACTGCAAATCAGGACCGTCTTAAGCAGGGGCAGAAGCGAGCAAAACTCATGATCCGGGCCCTGCGCTTCTTGGGGTCCCGTGAAGCATTATTCTCAAATTTTAAATTTTTGCAATGTTGAAAATTTGCCCAAAAATATTTTGCTCCTTCTCTCACATTTCGTGCCATCCTCATACATTACTCTATTTTCTTGTTTTGTTTTCTTACTCGTATATGCATGGGTCCAATAAATATGTTTGGCCCCGGGGTGCCGCAATAGCCAAGGACGGCCATGCTGCAAACAATAGCCCTTAAGTTGCGTAGTTCCATTTTTGTGACAAATTTAAAACGCCGATTAAATCGACTAAAAATTTAAAAAAATATTTATTATAACAGACTAGTGCATTCTTAAAGAAAACTCAACGTCTTGCTTTTTATATGAGATAAACAAAGATGAGAACAAATTAGATCTCTTATCCGTGTCATGGAAATCACAATTTTAAAATAATAAATTAAAGAAATAATACTAAAGAGAATTAAAAATATCAAACGACAAGGAGTATGGAATAACCACAAGAACGTTTAGTCACAATAGTCTGGGGATTGGTTACGGAGGTCTCAAATCTTTAAGGAAAATGTAGGTCCACTATCTGTGACGTGGTGAAAATGCCTTAACCTCTACCCCGTGACATTAATTCGGTTACGGCTTCTAATTATCTTGTAGGGCTTGTGCCATTTTTCATTTTACAAAAAAAACCTCATAAAACAACTATAGGTTCCCTAGGCAACTTAATCTTTGTTGCCCTTGCACCATAAAGCGCAAAAAATATATGTGAGGAGAGTGCTATCATAACTATTTGATGAGAATATGCAGTTTCTTAATTTAAAGTACAGGAAAAGTGAAACAGTAATATGTTACGGGGTATTTAATTACGTTTATATTACTGAATCCTTCATTATTATTTTTGTTCTGGCCGCATTAATAATATAACGCTCTCTTGTTTTATATCTTATATTATGGTTATACATATATATATATTCTTATTTTATATTTTATTATCTCATATTCTTAAATCAATAATTAAAGCTGTGTGGGATAACTGATTTATTTTAATTACACAATGTTACATGATTCGTGGGGGCGCTGGTAGTGCGTCATCATTATCTGCGTCCTTACGGGTGTGACAACTTGATATCCACGGGTAAGACAACTTGAAAGTAACTAATCATCATAGAAATTCGTCTACTTGAGGTGCTGTATGTCAAATAAATATTTTTAAACTGCTATAGATTGAAATTTGATGTTTAGCATTGTGTCGAAGTCCAACTAAGAGAAAAGAGGGCATAAATTTAATTGTCTACAAATAGCGAGCTATGGGATCATACATGCATGAACATGAATCGGATTAGCCTTATGGTTAGTTTTGCATTATAATAACCATGTGTTTATTTCCTTTTGTTTCAACAAAACAAAAATAATAACAGATTGAAGAGAATTAACGATGAATGCAGACGCCAAATAAAAAGAATTCACAAATTTGAAAGAATGCACATCATATTATCTGAAATGAATATGCAAGTCAACAAGATGTATTGGTATTAATATATTTTATCAGATATAGAGATTTCATTTGAGAAATGATTCCAGAATAAATATCATTAAGTGATGCCATAGATATGCCTTTCAATCTGCAATAGATGGATAGTTTTTTACTGGCTTTTTTAGATAGTCTTTGATAAGCATTAAATTGCTTTGTTTCAACGACGTCGGCAAGAGACGTTAAAAAATCGTATCCATTAAAAATTTGCTATTGGTACTGGTCACTGGAGAATTGTTCAATCCTTTTCAAGTAATTGAGAAAAATAGAAAAGTTTAGCCCAAGCTAGCTAAAAAAGCCTATATCGTGTTACTGTTAGAGACACTAATAAAATAGGGTTGTCTTTTAAATGAGATAAATTCAATGAATTTGATAAATTGCGTGCTACAAACCAATAAATCCCACAGAACTAATATATCTACCATTTTACTTCTGATAACAGTAAAAAAAAAGGGAATAAACACATATATATTATACTCGTATACAGTTTTTTAAAGAAAAATTTCTTTGTTCTAAGATATATTATCAGTATGATTTGCTGTAAGGATGACTGGAAAGCGCTGGGCAAGGAAAACTCGTTGATTTTTCTATGGAAAATAGGTAATACATTTATGTTGAAAATTAGATTGTAGCCTATATAAGACGTTGAAAACAACAGTGGTATAAGTCACAAAAATTAAATTTTTGAGTTAAGTCCATGGAAGTACCCTCTGGGGTTGCCTTGTTGCCTGCAACACTGGTATATGACTGTAGTGTAATTAATTGCTGCAGGATAGTACCACTTTACTCTCGACCGAAATGAAACTGGCGGTCCGATTGGACACAAATCCTTTCGTATCTCATTTTAAGCAAAATTGGACTTGCTTGTACCATTGCTGTTTTCAAGGCCTCATATATTTAAAACGTACGACACACTGCACACAGACAACATACAATTTAAAAAATACACAAACGCAGTTAAACATATATTTAGAAGGGTTAAACCGTTTTAAAACAAATTTTCACTGCGATTATATGTTGTTTTTGTAAGATATTATTACGCTTCTCAGGGATGACAGAATTGCCAAATATTCAACACACAAAGTTACCGGGGCAAGTTTTATAATTGTTGGAAGTACACGTCTTTTAAAATTAATTGAAGCTTTAAATGACAAAATGAATTAGAGACTTCTTGCTTAGTTTCATCTTGAAACTTTATTGAACTATACAAACTTTAAAATGATAAAAAACATTAACATATTTGTCTTGTTCTTTTGCTCAAGAACCGTCTCAACAAGAAGTGAACAAACTTCAATCAAAAACAATATGGGACCTGATATAGGTCCGCAGAAAAAAACAACTACGTCATACTGTGACGTAAATATGCAAATTGTTATTGACGCAAATACTCAAATTATTACAGTATTTTCTAACAATCGCTCCCTCCCATATCTTTTTGTCATAAACACATACTTTTATATGAATATTTAAACATATATGAAAATAAATACAAAATACTACTATTGCAGTATGAAATATAACTACAGTTCTATCATACCGACACTGTATATAAACAGTTAATTCAGTGTCGGTATGATAGAACTACAGTTCTATCATACCGACACTAAATTGACTGTTTATATACAAAGTTTTAACTTCAAGGTCTTTTATGTACTTTAGTACAAAACTTAAAATGTTCCTCTTTAGAGAGGGTTTTGTAAAAATATTAGCCAGATTTTTCTTACTTTGCACAGATTTGAGATCAAACAAATTATCATATAACAAATTTCTTACAAAATACTTTATACTTGACATCAATATGTTTTGTGCGATTGTTTTCAATTGGCGAATTCGCAAAATTGATTGCGGCTTGATTGTCACATTGAATTACACCTTTATTTGGTTGTAAATCTATGCCTAAAGTAACACATTCTTCTAAAATATTTTTAGTCACATTACTTCTTTTGAAGCTTTGGTTAGTATAACATATTCTGATTCCATAGTTGAAACACTCACGCTTTTTTGCTTAAAAGTTCTCCGCTTTATGGGGACATCTCCAATGAATAAAATGATCCCCCCCCATTGACACTCTGCCCTCAAAATTAGCTGCAAAATCTGAGATACAAAAACAATTGATTTCTACTTTTGCAGTTAAAATATTCAATTTATAATTTTGAGTATATTTAATATATCCCAATAATTTTAATAAAGCAATCCAATGTTTCCATCATGGATTTTCTTGAAATTGAGATAGAATATTTACGGTATAGGAGATACGTGGTCGAGTTCTATTCGCTAAATATGCCAAATAACCTAAAATGATTCTATATGGTAGTTTAGACATTTCCGTAATTTCGGAATCAGTATTTGGACAATCAACTCTAAATATAAGATTACATTTAGATATAGGTGAAGTTGTTAATCTATAATAATCATACATTTCACAAATTCTGTTTATATAATTATTTTGATGTAAGAATAATTTTCTATCTTGGTCAACAAATTCAACTCCTAACAATTTTTTAGTTTTTCCTAATACTTTCAAATCAAATTTATGTTGTAACTGATTTGTAGCGCTTTTAACATGCTCTTCATTTTTTGCGAATATAACACTATCAACACAAATTAACAATATACCATAATTGCCATATACATAAACGCAATTACACCATCTTGACTTTTTAAAGTTCAGTTTTTATAAAATACCATCAAGTTCGAAAAACCATTCTCTACCATTTTGGTGTAAACCATAAATATCCTTTTTAAGTAGGCAAACGTAGTTTGGTTTATTGAGATCAACAAAACCTTGAAGTTGATACATATAATTTTTTTCTTTTAGTTCGGCATATAAATATGCACACTTGATATCAACCTGGCAATGATGCTATTTTCAAAAGTTAAGACAGTAAAGAATAATCTGATTATAGAAAAATTTACAACAGGACCAGGATTCGCCCTTTTGTTGACTAAAACCCTGAGCCACGAGTCTAGCTTTAAATCTAGTGACTTCATTGTTTTCGTTTCGTTTGATATTGTAGACCCATCTGCTTCCTATGAATTTCTTGCTAGGATATGGCACTAATTCCCATACTTTACGATTTTGCATAGTGTCAATTTCTGCACACATTGCTTTCTGCCATTGTTTAACTTTTGGAGTTTTTAAACGATCTTTGTAATTCCTAGAGATTTTAATCTCAATATTATTAGCACCTGGTTCGCCAACATCAGGTTCACTGAAGTAATTTGAATTAGTTATATCTTTTATTTTCCCGGAAAATTTATTTTGTCTACTAAAATCAAATAACTTCCTATCATAATTGATATTAACTTTACAGTATTTTTCTACGTCATTAAATGATTTTAATCTAATTTTAGTCCCTTCAATGCGTTAACAAATATCAGTCCTATAATCTTCCGTTCTAGGAACTGCACTCCTGGTCCATGCTATATTTTAACATGGCGTCAGAATAGTTTGAGTTCTGTGTTTGGTTTGTGGTTCTGAACTCTCATTATAAGATTCATTTTCCTGACCATTAGTTTCAAAACGTATAAAAGATTTTTCTTTTACAAGGTTCAGGACTGCTTCCACTTTATTAATTTTTCATCAAATTTTACGTTGGAAGTTTCGATAATTTTATGTTAATTTTTTAACCAAATACGATATCCTCTAGTATTTATTGCATACCCGTCATTACACTAATTTTTTCTTTCATTTGTAGTTTATTTTTCTATTGTTTTGGCACTCCTACATAAACGGTGCTACCGAAGATTTTAAAATGAGATACGGACGGTTTTCTTCCACTATATAACTTAAAAGGTGTTATATTTTTAAACTTATGGCGTACCATATTCCATGTGTATACCAAACACAATAAGGCTTCTGCCCAAACTCTCCCCCCCTTTAAATTACTAGCATGCAACATTGCTTTTAGAGCATCTAAGGCGGTGTAATTAAAACGTTCACTTACACCATTTTGCTCAGGTGTGTAAGTATTAGTTTTCTCAGCATGGATAACTCGTTCTTCTAAAAATTTTGAAAATTCTTTATTACAGAATTTCATACCATTATCACTACGTATGTTGATTATTTTTAAATTAAAAAAA
The DNA here is from genome assembly GCA_006491805.2 of Dysdera silvatica. NCBI lineage: Eukaryota > Metazoa > Arthropoda > Arachnida > Araneae > Dysderidae > Dysdera > Dysdera silvatica. The sequence goes on along the minus strand of QLNU02014528.1, from coordinate 29,426 downwards.
AAAGCTCTTCACGTTTCTGATATCTAGTGAATTGATCAAATACTTCAATTGTTCTTTTCATAAGGAAAACAGTAACTTTACGAGAGTAATCACCAGTAATTACTAAGAAATACTTATTCCCACCAAAAGATACTACGGGCAATGGACCGCATATGTCCATATGTAAAAGTTCTAAAGGTTTGCCTGACCTAATACAAGCAATGGATTTAAATGATATTCTTTTTGATTTGGCTATCTTGCATGAAATGCATTCTTCCTTGATCGGTTTAAACTTGGGCAATCTCTTGACACTTTCATTATTACTTGTGTGTAATATATAGTCAACATTTGTGAGATTAAATCTATGGTTCCAAAGGCTTAAATCGTTATTAGTTTCTGTTGAAAAGTTATATCACCTTTATCGAACCCCTCTTCATTTGGTTTAATATAGTACCATGGTCTACAAAAGTATAAACCATTAGTTCTTTTAGCATAGAACATTTTTTCACCTTTATTACTATAAACCCAAATTTTACCTTTTGCTCCTACAAAATTGGCTCCCACTTGCTCACTTTTTGAACCTGAAATTAAATTTCTCCTTAACTTAGGTGAATACATCACATCTTATAAAATTATCCTCTTGGGTTTACCATTTAGACATACATAGAATTCAACGTTACCAATGCCTTCAACTGGACTTTCTAAGTTACCTATGGCAAGTGACATGGCAGTATTATGCACTGGTTTATATGATGAAAACAATTTGATATTGTTACAAAAATGGTTTCATGCTGCCGTGTCTAATACCCAAACCAATGTATTTGTAACATTTATGTGATTTAAATTAACTTCAATATTTGATAAATTATTGTCATTACTTAAGCATCACGGTAACTTAAATTACTCTTTTTTACATATAATTTCTTACTCTTACCTTCGTAGGGATTCAATTTGACTCTACAATCTGCAATGAGCTGATCAAATTTTTTACATTTCAAACATGGACCTATTTTAACGATACATTCTTCATCATTTTTACTAGAAACACCTTTTGAAGTTGAAAAATAAATAGACCTTTGTCTTATCTAAGTCAATTTTTACCTGTTTAACTCTACTTTCCTTCGCTATAAGTTCATCTAAGATCTTTTGGAACTTAAAGTCCTTGTCTTGCCAACGATATATCGTTTGAACGATATTTTGAAAATTAGAATCCAAGTATCTTATTAATTGAAATCCCTGATATATCGCAGAAACAAGATGTCCAACTTTACGGAGTTTGAACATAGACTCACGTAATTTTGCGGCATATATTCCGATCTCCTCACCAGAAGTATAACGATGAGAAAAAAAACTCACCCAATAGTTGAATTATTAATAGTTGAATTCTCTAGAAACAAGTTCGGAATGTTGCTTAAGTATTTGCCACACAGACCATCAGTAGTTTCGGATATTAATAGTCTATATTCTGGATGAATACTCAGATATAAAGTTGAATAAGCTCTTGTTTTTCTTAAATTATAGTCTTGCAATTCTTTTCGAGTAGCTTCATCTATAGATGGTTCGGTTTCATCAAAAAAAGACCAAATGCCTCGTTCCATGAGGATAACCTTTATATATTCACTCCAAACATTGTAGTTGAACGAATTTAACATGAGTGCATTTAATGAAAAACCTTCCATGGTTTTTACGCTTAAAAGTTATTGCGAGAATTTCTTGAATGTTCAATTAAGCCTTTCCTATGTAAATAATTTTTTGACTCCCACCTTTATTTAACACCACGATACATTCTTCGTTGTTAAATTTACTTTTTTTAAAGGCATAATTATCAGAATTAATTGGCGTTAGAAATAGGCACTCGTAATACAGCGTCGTATATAAGCGTTTCGCAAACATGGTTATTAAACATCCAGCATTTCGGGCGCGGCACGCCCGCTATCGAAGAACATGATTTTGTCTTGGCAGAATGAAAAACTCGCAGTAGACTTCAATAAACCTTGAACTTGGCCCATAACCGTTTTGTTGGAATTAGGCGTCTTTTAAAATTACTTGAAGCTTTAAATCACAACATGAATTAGAGACTTCTTGCTTAGTTTCATCTTGAAACTTTACTGGACTACAAATTCTTAAATGATAAAAAGCATTAACGTATTTGTCTTGCTCTTTACGTAAGAACTGTCATAACAAGAAGTGAACAAACTGCAATCAAAAACAATATGGGACCAGATACAGGACCGCAGAAAAAACAATTACGTCATACTGTGACGCAAATATGCCAATTGTTGTTGACGCAAATATGACAATTGTTGTTGACGCAAATATGACAATTGTTGTTGACGCAAATATGACAATTGTTGTTGACGCAAATACGCAAATTATTACAATATTCTCTAACCTTATGAACATGTATATTTCGAAATATTAACTATTAAATTTTGTTTTATTCAATAACTTTTATTGTCCAATTTATTTATATATTTATTTTTAGTTGTCGGTTGAAAATTTGCATTAAAAGGTTTTTGCCGTGATTAGCTCTACTTTTACATAAAAAAAATCGACGCGACAACAAACAAGTCAGTCACCCACGATAAACATTAAATGCACTTTGACGTCGTACCCATGTGGGGTACAAAGATAGTAAATGTCTCCGCTCACAACATTTTTGCCTTAAATAACACCTATGGAAGGATATGCTTGTGCACGCACTTTGTTCCCTAGAAAATGCATATGCCTTTAATGTCAATTATCTAACCGTTTCAATAGCTGACAGTTTAAACTTCCAGATAAAGGCGGATGTTCGTCAGGCATAGGGTTACCATGGTAATCGACTGGCATCAACCCACGATACATTTATATGAAACCAAACTTGAGTCCAACTGAGAATCCTAGCGTGCCCAAAGACATTGGGGTAGTGCTGGTGCTGCTCATTGATGTAGAGTTTACATACTTATTGGGCGACCAAAGCACATATTATGTACATTTATACATTACAATATATGTAAAATTGCAATTTATTTCAAATTATTGGGGGGGGGCGTATAACTCTACGCCCATGGTGTCGCTATGTCGGTATTACGACGCACATAATGAATGTTGACGATACCACACACTTATTCAGAACTATATTCTGCATGTATTCGGACGTCACTTTCAATTTGAAACCAAATACAATCATTCTCTTTATAATCTGATTCCCTTTGCTTGGTCATAAATAACGATGGGATACATTTGCGTCTCGTTTGAAAAGAAAATTATAAATACATTCAATTCCAGGGTTACTTTTTATATGTAGTTGCATATAAAGAGTACTCCTGGAATTGAATGTATGCAA
>QLNU02014528.1:0-23387 GCA_006491805.2 Dysdera silvatica | reverse complement strand
TTCAAATGTAACTGGATTTTTCCATCCATTTTCTATGATAAAAGAAGCCTCACAAACAAGTCAATTTAATGTAATAAATAGGAAAGGAAATATCACTGAAACGAAACAAAAGCAGCCCCCTTTTACCTACTGATGGTATTTAAAGTTTGAAATGTTGCAATGACAAAAACGCATTTTCTGGAAAATTTCAACCATCTTTCTAAGTCAATTTCCATGTAGTGTTTTATCTTTTGTTTATTCTATTTTCAACCTTGTTTTTTCTTCAGAACAAGCGAAGAACGTTTCAGCTTGATTTATTTTTATCGAATTTTCCATTTTCCCAGATCCGTAATCACTGCTTCGATTATATTGATTTAGTACAATAGAAAGCATTACAGATTATTAGTTTTATACAAGCACTCAATCAAATTGAGTAAAAAGATATAAACATCTATCTTCAGGAAACCGGGTTGTCCAAGAATTATAGATATTTCTATGGTGAACTGCGTCTTCTCGATTTTGAAAACAGCACTGAATCTAATATCCGATATTAGATTTGACTACCGATATTCTCTAAGAGGTTACGACCTAAAATCATTTGCATATTAAGGGAAAATCCGACTTGCCCTTATTCGCAGAAGTATGTAAGTAATGAATTGGAGTCAAAACATGAAAAGATACCTTCTTTTTTTAAAAAACAAACAAAAAAATTTAATTATGCTTAATTAATAATCTTACAATGACTATGATTTAGTACAATGCAATCATGACGCACAATACCCAATCGAGGAAAGAATTATTTTTCGGTTAATGCAGATAGCTTATTACACCTTCAATATTTCAACAATAAATACCTTAACTTAATTGTTATTGAATTTAATAACAGACACTCTAACACATAACTAGCGTAACCTTGCTAGATGAAATGATAACGATCAACCTCAGGAAACCTTAGCTAATACAATCTTGATTAATTACTGGCACTTTTTTACTAAGCAGAAATGACCCTAATTAGCTATTAATATATAAGTGATAACAATCAATAATGGATGCGTATAAGTACCACCTGTCAAGAATTTTCTCAACACTCAAAAAAACAAATGCGTTCCTCAATCCAAATTTCAATTGAAACCTCATTCTAAGAAAAATAGCAAAATGACTCACTCAGTTCGGCAGCCGAATCCTCCTTCTTCCTTCGAGCGCCGGAAACGACTACGTTGCTGGTAGGACGTCGGGTACGACGGCTTTCGGTGACTGAACAGCATGGAAATCTTGAAATCGTTTTTGCAGGCCACCTCTTTCTTCTTATCTTTGAGCTAGGGTTACGAAAACGACAACTCGGGCGTCGGCAGCTTCACTGCTCTCTTTGTGGCTCAAGACGACCACCTTGACCTTACTCGACTTTGCGGCACAGGACTCAGGACGACCACCTTGACTACTTGCAACTAACGGCTCAGGCTCCAGATATGTGCCTCTTCTTTATCGGAACTTGGGCTCAGCTGTAACTCTCCCTCGTTCCTTCCAGCTCGAACTCTACGTACTACGGCCGCCTCTACTACGAGCGCTACTTGCCTTTCTCGCTACCCACACGGTTTCAAACTCCACCAGTCGCTCTCAGCCGCACTCTCAGTCGCTCTCGGTCACTACAACTCCGTCTTAGCCTTTTTCCTCCAACCTCACACTTCGGCTTTCCAAATTCCTCTCCCTTTTCTTTCTTTTCAAAATCTCCCTCTTCTCCTTTTTAATCTTACGTAACGCTCATACTCCACCTGTCAATCAATTTTCAAAGCCAATAGTCTACCGACCTTACCACCAACCAATACCACACAACGCCCACAAACACTAGCCCCTCCTTGTGGCTTTTGATAAGCCATATCAAAAACGTTAGTCTCTCCTTGTGGCTTCTGATACGACTGAATCACAACACGACAGCCTCCTTTTACACACAGCACTACTTTATCTCTCCTCTCGGATTTTATACCCTGTTGATAAATGTGTGCAATAAGCTCGCCAACATTTTTATGACCTGGTATTGTGAAATAAGACTTTTCTTGGCGAGATCATGGCCATAAACGGTGTCAAAGTGCCTTTCCCTGCCTTTGTGTGCTTTCACTAGGCCTGTCTGTTTCATTGCATTTCAAACAATCTCCAATTTTATTCATAACTGACATGAGGGAAAACCCCAGCTATATTGCTACATAGCGCTAACATATGGTCCACCACATTTCAGCAGTTTGGTAAATTGAAAAATTACCACATATCAGCAACCAAGAGGTGAAAAGGGGAATACGGTCACTTTACACCACAAAAACGTAAATTATATTTTGATTATTATTTATTAAAATTTTTTTACTCGTGAATATGGTGCCGAAAGTTTTACAACACAAGAGATTTTTAACATGATTTAAATGTGGACCTTTCTCGGAAAGGTGACCAGTGGTGCCATTAGAATTCAAGGGACCTGACGTCACCCACCGGCAAGTTCATTACAGTAGAGGGAAGGGCGTCATTTCATAATTGGGTTTTTGCGTACGTTTGTTTGTGCGAAAAACTAGTTACGAAATGACGCCCTTCCCTCTACTGTAATGAACCAACCCGTTTGTGACGTCAGCTCCCTTGAATTCTAAGGGTACCATTAGTCAATTTTCGGTGAACGGACTAAAGTTATCACGTGTTATTTGTGGTTACGCAGTCACCAATTGAAATGTGTAAGAAACAAAAATCAGAACAAATACACCATCAAGTAAACCATAAAAATTTAAAATGCACAGCCGGTATATAAACATAAAAATAAATAATAAATCGCTATAAAAAGAGAGGTAAAATTTCTCTATAATTGAGGGATATATGTTATGGTCTGTTAATTATATTTAAGGGGTTGTCACAAGTAAAGGTTTCAGAATTCATCGATTTTCTTGAAATTTTTGTCGGTATATTTTTAAATTAACATTCCTTGGATGATCTTCGTGGAAACTGGGAGTTCAGCTCAACATGCTTTGGGAAACATTGAATTAGAGCTAAGTGAGTATTCACAATTTTTAATACTCAGCAGGATATTGAAGATATTTAAAGGATATGACCCAAAGAAACAGAGCAAAACAATATTTTTGAGTTTTCCTCAAAACATACAAAAAAGTTCTTTTATCACAATTTCAGAAAAAGGGATTTAAGAAATTAAATGTAAAGTTAAGCCTTTAAAGGGCATTGCTCCTATAAATTCAATTTTCACAAATAGAATTGCAGAGTTCATTTAAATGCATCCTTCCTCTCCTTCCGCGAAATGCGATACTTTAATTAAATTACTCAATAACTAGAATTTACCTTTAACATGATATTCGTTAATCTGAAAATGAGATCAAGTTTCGGACGGATGCACTGTGTCAACTTGACTTCCGCTTTTCCTGAAATTTGGTGCACGTTTGAGAAGAGTGTCCTTTGAGAAGAGTGAACTTTCCGTAATAATGAATTTACGTTGTTGCTTAGGCTTGAAAATAGCCGTCTCGATGACGAGATATGAGCGAATTTGTTAAACTTTAAAGGATTTGTCGACATTCATTATAGCAGTCAGATATAATTAGCAGGATTTAGCGAAGCATTTTAGTTCCATGCATTGACAATCCGATTTAATTGTTATGTGGAAGTGCAGAATTCGTTCGATGCCAATGAACCATTCTTAAAATGGCTGAGGGCGGTAAAGTAGTTATAAGATAAATGTCACTTTCTGAGATAAACGACGAGAGTGAGACAAACATTAAACCACAGAAGCTTGAGGAAAATGGGAAACATGACAGAAATCGTGATTTATAATGAAAAGTTCGTGCATTATATCTATTTCGTAAAACAAAGGATCTGAAGAAACGAACTGAAGTTCGTACTTCCTTTACAATACAGTCGGACCTCGTTAAGACGAACATCATGGGGAACAGGAAATCTGTTCATATCAACAGTAATTAAAAGTAATTCGTCTTAAGCGTGTTCGTTTTAACGAAGTTCGATTGTACATAATTTTCGTCAGAATGTATTTTATATAAGAATTTCAAATAATAGTAAATATAGAAGAACTTCGTTAAGACGAACATGCTTAAGACGAATTACTTTTAATACGAACCGTTTTCTGAAGTACTGTAAGTAAAATATGTGTACAAGGATGAGGAAAGCCTGCCACGTTTAATAATGTTATTGCAGTAATTCTTATATAAACAATAAAGTTTACTAAATATTTTCACACAAGTTCATCATAGTTACATATATGAGACTCAACAAGTCATTAACCTAATCCACACGATTACCAAAATGTTATTAACTTAAAATATTATCATAAGGTTAGTAAATTTAATTAGCATTAACTCACTGAAATGATATTGAGAAACAATTTTGGACTATGTGAATTTGTAAAGGCATGCTATCAAAAATGCTAAGAAACATGCAATGTTATTATATAAAAAATAATTGATTTTTAGAGCCAATTTTTTAAATTTAAAATAGTTTAAACATGAAATATCAGAAGCAAAAACTTAAGACGCATATGGATTCTCTTATGTTTAAGCTGCATTCTTTCCTAGAGTTTCCTAAGATAAGATCAAGTAATATAAAAACTGAAAATTCCTCCTCTTTCCACATTTTCCTTAGGGAATTTTTTGTTTTCATTCTCATGAATGATGGAAAATCGGGAAAACGCGTTTGTTTTATTATTTGTCATTCTGTTTTATTTGAACAGAACCAAGACAAGTGGATCTCAAAATTATAAATCATGCCAAATTTTGAGAGGAACAATTCCTGTCAATAAGTCTCAAATATGAAAATTAATGTGCCTTAGAGCCAACAAGGGTGTTATTGTGAGAAAGAAGTTTTTTTTTTAGCTAGTTGCTTATCACACCTTTGGGTATTACTGTTATTGACTGCTTTTTATTTTTATAGAGCTTTCTGGAAAGGAAGTACGTTCGATCGAACAACAATGCGTATAAAAGCGGAACGCGCTCTGCGATGCCATTGAAAACAAAACTTAAGGCACGATAGGCCAACGACTTAACTCTACGTAACCGAAGAGAACGTGAACTATTTCATAACCTAATATTACGTAGGGCAGTCAAAAAGTAAGATTCACTCTTCAAAAGAAAAAAAACTTTGTCGAAAATATAGAATAATGTTTTGCTTACATCGAAGTGCCATTCAAAAGCTACATTTAGACGTAATCCTCTCATTTATTTAAACATTTGTAGAGGCGTGGTACTTGTTTTTCCATACCTTGTACGAAAAATTGCCTTTCAACTTGGAATAGCCAGTGTGGGGTTGCAGCTTTCACCTCCTGCTGGGAATGATACCTTCTCTTTACAAGTTTTTGTTTCATGGTCCCATGATACCTCCTGTTTCATGTTCCCATAATACCTTCTCTTTGCACATTCTGGTTTCAAGGTACCAAAGACATGAAAATCATAAGGTGTAAAATCCGGGTTATAAGGGGAGGGATGGTCCCATACTTCCCACTTAAATTTTTTCAGAGAGGATGTCCTTCTCCGAGGGCGTCGACTATGGTTTCGCATTGTCATGTAGGAACATAATGCCTTTGGAAAGTTTATCTGGCCGTCATTCTTAAATGATTTTAGCAATCGCTTCAGGGTTTCACAATAAGACGCTTCAGTAATTGTGGCCCTTTCGGCATGAATTCAGTCAGTATGCACTGCACCATCTCTGTCGTCAGCGTCATCATTAACTTACCCGCAGATGGAACCCTTCGGAACTTTTTTCGAGCTGGGGAAGCGAAATGTTTCCACTCCATTTGTACGCTCATTCTCGAACATGCGGATCCATTTCCCGATAGCTGGAGAGGATGCTGCCTTATCACCGTACACTTAGTGCAATTGCCGAAAATTTTCAGTGCGATCTGCAGTCTTGTATCCACGAAAAACGAACAACTGTATGCATTTAAAATTTGGACGCCACCTCCAGCTGCCGAGTCATGTTCATAACTGATCGGCAATCGCACTAATAATCATACGTCAACGCCGTTATTGTACGTACCACAGACGAATGTCGTTGTTGTTGCCACAAAGTTTCAACGAAATATAGATTTTACTTAGATTTTTACGGAGGTGTAAAACTTACTTTTTGACTGCCCCTCGTATATACACATAAAAGGATTTTTAAGATGAAGAGAAGTGTTAACTTTTGAGAACGAATTTATTCACTTTGTCTCGTGTGCTTTTTATAAACTTTCTAAATATTAATATAGTAGAAATCCAAGAGCGAAATGGGAACGTTGATCGTAGTCAAAGAAATCTACCTACAAGAGTACTGTCTATAGCAGGAGTCTGCAAACTTTTACTGACGTTGTGCTAAAGTAATAGTGCAGTATCTGTCCACATGCCGGCCTTCTTTTACCAACTTATGAAAATATATTTTGCTCTATTTAAATCTTACACAAACGTAGTTTAAGAATCAGGTTTAAAGTACACAAAACTTGTGTTCAAAAGCAAGAAATTGACAAATCAGCCATTGAAAAATATTCATGGGAACATGGTCATCGTTTCCGTTTTGCAGGTGCTAACATGATTTTAAAAGTTCATTTATCCACAAATCTTCTTCTTTTGGAGGTCTATCATTTTTTACGCAATGCCAGTGCAATAGTCAATGACCTGTGTGAGAATAACAATATTCCCGTCAACTATAAGCATCTCTTTTCCAACTAATCATAAAATTCGATTTTGTTTCAGTCACCGGACAATAGATGGCGACACATAACTGTCACATTTCGGGCCGATAGTCATTTCTCATTTAATGGCAATGAATCAGTTTGGAAGAAGTTATGAGAACGACAGGGCATTTCCCTATCGAAACAATTGTAAACGTCATTCAAGCTCATAATAAACTGTGTTTGCGATAATTTTAATTTAAATATATTTTTGTATCCCTCATCTATTCATATCTATCTTATTATCTAAATATTGATATAACTCAAGTAGGTATTTGAATTTAATAATCATATTCGGAATTTAATTTTTGTTTACAAATCATTCCCCGAGTGATTAAAAATACGCCTAGTGTGCTATGTTTGGAATGTGTGCCATAGATTGCCAACTCCTGGCGCAGGGGTTGTCCAGCTTCGTGAGAGAGGATGTTAAATTTAGCTTCAAGATCTTAATTTTTTTTATTAAATGTACGTACCAGAAGAGAAACGAAATAAAATATTTAGTAGTACTAAAATAATTCATCTGTATTTTAACATAAGAAGTTCATTTTTTATTCGGAGGAAAACAAGATTCAAGCATTTCTGTTTAAATATTTGACCCATTCATAGATAATTCATAATTTTTGAAGTGGCAAGATTATATTGCATATGGTAACTTTCTCCCTACTGGTATTCTTATCTGTATTTTTCCTTGAAAACTTACTACATACAAAAGATATTACAATTTATATATGCAGGAAAAGTATAGAAAACTAATTTGCTCAATATTTTTTTCTTCCTTGCAATTTGAATGTGCAGCAAGTATATGAATTTAGAGTTTTAGGCGGTGTGTCAAGAAATTTGGTGGTATTAGGAGTGTAGCAGACTTCCTACTGGCTTATAGCAATATATATGCTCCCCTATATTCCGACATATATAGAATATATCAGGTTCGACCTTGTCTATAATAATAGAATTTCTCTGTCCTCATATATCGTTCTGAACAGATTTCACTCTGTATTTCAGATTTAAGTGAACGTTTCAACGGTTTTATATTATCATGATGTTACCTCAGTAGTGTGGTGCTTTTCCCGTTGATTTGGTAAGTTACTGATTTCCCTCTCTACAGTTTCGCCAATCTACAGTGATCGCCCTGTAAATAGATGTAAGAGTGATTGACATCGAACAGTATCTCTCGAATCAGTGGAATAGCTCTAGAAATTGGGCCTCAATGCATTCGCTGGCAGAGGGACCCAACGCCATACCGGGATCTCAAAATTATGCTGTCCAAGGAGCATCGACGTCCAAATGCCCATCCAAGGGCAAGGGCCCCAATGCAACTCCATTAGTTGCACTGTCATCGCTGCGCCACTCTGTCCAATGTTCACCATATTGCGTTAAATCGTCTATTCATCCTTCTTTTGCAATTTAAATATGTGAGTTGCATCGTAGACGTAAACAATCAACTTGGGTCTAACTGTGCTTATGTCTGAATTAGTGACTGAGATCTGTTCACGTAAATTTTGATTTGATTACAGGCCTGGAAAATTCTAGATTTTTTCAATAACAATTAAGAAGTTATTCCCCTTCAGACATCGGTAAGCGCCCAGAAAAGTTACACACACACACACACACACACACACACACACACACACATATATATATATACAGGACCTGATGAGTTCAAAGTCCGAATTTGGGACTAGCTATATATATATCATCATCATCATCATCATCATATTCAACCATTATCTATCCACTGCTGGATGAAGGTCTCTCCAAATGCTTTCCACACAAGTCTATCCTGGGCCATTCGTTTCCACGTCACCCCAACCTCTTTTCTTATTTCATCCACCCATCTAGTTTGAGGACGTTTTCTAGGTCTTCGGTGGTCTCTTGGAATCCAGTTCAGAATTTCTGTTGTCCATCGTTGATCAGTTCTTCTTGCAATATGCCCAGCCCATCGCCATTTCAGCCCTTTTACTTTAACAATGATGTCCTCTACTCTAGTTTGCTCTCTCACCCAAGTGTTTCTTTTTCGATCTCTCCTAGTTATTCCAAGCATGCACCTCTCCATGCTCCTTTGCGTTGTCTGTAACTTTCGTATTGCTCCAACTGTTAGACTCCATGTCTCTGATCCATAAGAGAGGACTGGCAATACACACTGGTTGAAGACCTTTCTTTTTAGACACAAAGGCAATTTCCCCTTCAGGATAAAACTGTTTCTTCCAAATGCACTCCAGCCAAGTTTAATACGTCTGTTGAGTTCTTTCATAATGTTGCCATCCATTGAAATCAGCTGGCCAAGGTAAATATATGAATCAGCAATTTCTAGCTCAATGTTGTCAACTTGTATTTTTGTTTCCTCTACGAAATTATTGAACATGATCTTAGTTTTTTGTAGGTTCATCTTGAGTCCAACTTCTTTACTTCTAGTTGAGAGCTCCTGTACCATGTCTTGGAGTTCTGATGGGTTCGTTGAAAAAATAACAATGTCATCAGCAAACCGCAAATGATTTAAATATTCACCATTTATTTTTATTCCCTTGTTATTCCAATTTATCTGCTGAAAAATCATCTGTAAAGCTGAAGTAAAAAGTTTTGGAGAAATGGTATCTCCCTGCCTCACCTTGTTACCTGCTATTTATAAAATCTTCACAAAAGTGCTAACACATCGCCTGCAGAAAAAATTAGATGCAGCTCAACCAAGAGAACAAGCTGGATTTCGAAGTGGATTCAGTACAGTGGACCATATTCAAGTATTAAGAGAATTAATTGAAAGAACACATGAATATGAACTTCCATTGTGTGTTGCATTTATTGACTATGAGAAGGCCTTTGACTCTATTAAAACATCAGCAGTCATCAACTCTTTAAGATCAACAGACATTGAGGATGTGTACATTGACATGGTGAAACGTGTGTATAAAAATGCAAGTGCAAAATTTCGGTTACATAAAGATACCAAAACTATCAAACTTGGTAAAGGTGTGAAGATACCACCTTTAGGAAAATACCACTTCTCCAAAAGATTTTACGCCATTTTTGCAGATGATTTTTTTAGCTGATAAATTGGAATAAGAAGGGAATAAAAATAAATGGTGAATACTTAAATCATTTGCTGTTTGCTAATGACATCGTTATTTTTTCAACGAACCCATTAGAACTCCAAGATATGGTATAGGAGATAAGGAAAGATAAGATAAGGAGATAATGAAATAAGAGATAAGGAGATAAGAAAAGAGAAAGATAGAAGTAGATAAGTTGGACTCAAGATGAACCTTCAACAAACTAAAATTATGTTCAATAATTTCGTGGAGAATGCAGATATACTCGTTGGCGACATTGAGCTAGAAATTGCTGATTCATATATTTACCTTGGCCAGATAATTTCAATGGAAGTAAACATTATAAGAAACTCATCAGACGTATTAAATTTGGCTGGAGTGCATTCGGAAAAAACAGTTTTATCTTGAAGGGGAAAATTGCCTCTGTGTCTAAAAAGAAAGGTCTTCAACCAGTGTGTGTATTGCTAGTTCTCTCTTATGAATCAAAGACATGGAGTCTAACTGTTGGAGCGATGCGGAAGTTACAGGCAACCCAAAGGAGTATGGAGAGGTGTCTGCTTGGAATAACTAAGAGAGATCGAGAAAGAAACAGTTGGGTGAAAGAGCAAACTAGAGTAGAGGACATCATTGTTATAGTAAAAGGGCTAAAATGGCAATGGGCTGATCATATTCAAGAAGAACTGATCAACCGTGCGCAACAGAAATTCTCAACTGAATTCCAAGAGACCACCGAAGACCGAGAAAACGTCCTCAAACTAGATGGGTGGATGAAATAAGAAAACAGGTTGGGGTGACGTGGAAGCGAATTGCTCAGGATAGACTTGTGTGGAAAGCATTTGGAGAGACCTTCATCCAGCAGTGGATAGATAATGGTTGAATATGATATATATATATATATATATATAAGTTTGAACAGAAGCATACTTAATGGGATTGTACAAGGAGGGTCCATATTATCCTACAACAGGATTTCTTCTAAATAAGGCTTAGGAAAAGCTGCATAATTTCATCACCTGAATTCATTATATCCTATTTAATATGTCTCCTAATTTGTTACATTTGCTCCTTTCCACTAGCGGGTCTAGACAAATGAGTCAAATTTGGGGTCGCAAATTCCTGCCCATGTATAGGGAAGCCGTTGGCGGCGCCTGTGCACATAGGAAATGTAATAAAATCCTGTTATATTTAATGAATCATGGCACCCTGGCTCCAGCCTAGAATCGCCATTGCTGCCCTCACATAAAAATCTCTGGACGCTTCAAATTGGTATCTACATCCTACGTCGGAATTTATATATGCACCGAGGTTCAAAATTATAATTCGATGTATTTGAACATATGGGTAAACACGTACTCAGAACTTTTTCCATTACGCTGGATACGATTTTATTTCAGCGATTTGAAATTAAAGAGCTAAAAATATAAGCTAACAATTTTATAGGCCTATACAAAGCGAAGCATCAACAATTTCTACGACGGGGTCACCATTAATGTAAATCTCTATAGAATACGGTTTTTTATATAAAACATCCAGGAGTATATATTCGCATTTCTTAAAAACCTTTACCATGAGGTAGAAACTTCTAAAATATACTTTATGTAAAAATAAGAAGGTACCGTATCAATTGAAAAAAATATTTCGAAAAGACGAATGTTGAGGAATATGTTCTGCGATACATCGCATATATCGATATTGTGTTTCATACAAAAATGCAGAGATGGAAAGGGCAATTGCTGAAAATCTAAACAAGATACCCATTCTACACATAGTACCTCCAGGGCAGAGGAGTAATTCAGAAAACTGCATATACTTGTATTCGAATATATTTCCAAATACATTCTAGAATTTGCTTTTTGAGAAGGCAGCGAATCTTTGAACTCTGTAAATTTTGAAACGGAATAAAGATATCAAAGGCGAGCACTTACTGGGGCGGAAAATTCCCTAAATTTGATTCGTATAAATCTTCGAATTCGAATGTAAAGGCTCGTTCGGAAAATGTTCACTGTCTAATAGGGCGTAAAGCGACAAAGAAAGTCACGTCGAAAAGGAAATGACTCATTTGACGCTGCTAAAATATTGAACAGCTCATTTGCTACACAATGTTTGAAAAGTCTAGGAAAAGGGAGAGTCTTTGCTACTTAATCATCTTTACATTTAAAAAAGCGATTTTTTATATTACAATGAAATACTACAAACCTTTATATCATCTAATAGAGAGAGATAATATATAGTTTTCATATTATATTTATTTGTATGAGGGAATTCTTCCTATAAAAATTTAATGCGCATATATTCACTCCATAAAAGTCCATTGCATTCAGATTTACTTTATGAATGTTCATTATTTAAGAATTCGTTTGCTAAAACTATTATTGCATCAAGAGGTATTAATTATTTATTATCTCGTTTCCTGCAAGACTCAAATATAAACGTTTATATATACAGGGTGATTCAGCAAGTACAAACATCTGGGAAAGCTAGGTTATACAAAGTCAAAGCTAAATCATATAGTAATGCAGGGTCGGAAACACTACCCGGTTGCGCTATTACATAGAGGGGGAACAAGAAAAGAAAGCAAAGCACATAAGAGAACAAAATGTGTTTTATTACTCACATTAGTGAGTAATAAAATACGTTTCGCTCGAAAAATGCGTTGGGGTTACAGAAGATGTTCAAAATTACGATCATGAGCTGCAACAAACACTTGTCATCATCGGGATATGGACACACACACACACATTTTGGAAAATATGGCATGTTTCAGACTTCCGAAGCATCTATCTAAATGTGCACAACAAGGACTTCATCACTTTCAATTAGAGTGTCGTATACCAGTCCTTTTCTGAAAGCCCAGAAGAAGAAGAAATTAAGGCATGTTGAGTTCGATGATCTTGAAGGAATGAACGGGTCCAACATGTCCAATCCACTAATGTCCAAATGTAATGCTTAAGTGTTGAGGATAGTCATTGTTGAAATGGCTCCCTATACGAGATGCACATCGGCCATTTCGGCGTTTATTAGCTCAGCTGTCTTACTACCTCTGCGGGCGGATAACAAATGACAGTATTTTGAAAGAACGTATAAGCAATATCGCGGCCGATCAACGCTATCTAGCATTTGAAGATGATGTTTTCGACCTTGCATTGCCATGTGATTCTGCTTTGTCTTTTTGTAACGTACCCCTCGCAGAAGTTTTTACGCTCAATGGTGAATCATCCCATATACATACTTACTTATAAATAGTATAAACAACTATGTATACAGGCAAAATCGATCGATAACCGTGACAGTTGGTAATTAACCATACCTAGGGCAAATGTATGAACAATTAGAGTTCAGTGTTACTCTACATGAATGCATAAACACAGGAGGTTCCTGGAATCACAATTTTTTGTGCTGTATAAGAAAGGTTTTCAGATACTCGCTACATACCCTACATTTTAAATGTTAGATGAAGGACTAATAATCATACTTATATAACAAACTATGCTCTGTTATTACCAACTACCGTAGTTTGAGATAGGTATTGTCGTTGGTGGCAACAAGCAGGGTGGTCGGCTTCTCGAATCGACGACTATCTGGGTAGCCGCAGATTCGAGGAGCTTTTAATTTTAAGAAGGTGTTGAAAAGAAATGGGGACACATATACACACATGAAAGCATGCATAATATGTATAATATGTAGCGTAAAGGCTCGGACAAATCATCAGAAGAGATGATCGTATAACTACTAGAAAACATGGTTTAAATAACACCAGAATCTTTATCTACCACCCAGAAACATTTAGAAATTTCACAAGAAATCCCTGTCACTTTTCATTGTTAGACGCAGCGATACGCTGAAGGTAAGTTTTGCCGGGGTGCAGGATTAATTTCATCGTCCCTTCAGACATGGGTCTCCTCCATCATCACTTATCCTTAACTCTCTAAGGATTTTAAACACCCAGACTGGCGGTGTGAGGAAGTCATTTCAAAAGCGGGAAAATACCTCCTGTGTTACATACAGTTTCACTATTCTAAACTGGCCAATCTAGAGCAGCGGGCGGTGGACAGGGGCAATGAAAGGCTATTATGCATTTCAGCTATGTCAAATCACGGCCAGTCTGTATCAAGGCTATGACACGGGAGGCGGAGTTTAGTTTTGACGACACGGTGAAGGGGGGAGAATTTGTGGTGCATAAGTCGTTGGAAATTCGTGTGTAAAAACGTTTTGATTTCTGTGCTCGAAAATTTATATTTAACGTCATTTAAATTTGTGTTTTCTTTAAATTTCTTGAAAATTTACGTTACTTAAATGTGTTGCAAGTTTCCATCTGATTTTCGTTTATTTTTTTAAGTTTTTTTTTCTAAAATTGGTGATCTGAAAATGCATCGCACGTGCTTAGTTCCAGGTTGCCTTTCAAATTATACGGCGGGTGCTTATGTGCCAATTTTTATGTTTCCTGAGGATACCGGCTTGAAGATGAAATGGGAACAAAGGATTCACAGAAAATATTTTCACGCAACGAAAACTTCAGGAGTGTGTATTCATCATTTTGACGAATCATTTTTTCGTTCGTGAAGATACTTTCGTGGATAAAGCAGGAAAAAGTGTTACGATAAAAAGAGAAAAATTGAAATTAAAACCAGATGCCAATCTAACTATCATTGGGGATTTTGCCAAACACCTTAACGAAACGCTTCCAAAGAAACGAAAAACCATGGAAATGCGAGAAAATGAACAACTACATGCATCTCTTACGAAAAGTGTGGTATCACATCAACAAGAACAAGAGAATAACCACCTTGTAACTCTGGAGAAAACTCTGGAAGATTTCCACGATACCGCAGATTATGAAATGCAGAACAGGAGATGAACTTTAAACGGAGGTAAAGTTTATTTCTTCAAGGCTCGCATCAGTGAATCGGGCATTCTATGTGTAGTGGCAAGTGTTAGCATAAAAAGAGAAAAAAAATTTGATGTTTTTTTTTTTTTTGGTGATGTCCAGTTGCATCAAAATCGATTGCAGAAATTTGGAGTACATTTCAATATCATTGAAAACAAGTGTTATGTCGACAAGTTAATAAATATTTGTGAAAGTATAAAGTTAACATCATCTTTAACACTAAACCTACCGACATTTCATGTATACCTAATCCTACCATGAGCGGTCAAATGACCGCTTCAAAAAAAAAATATGTATCTTAATATAGAAAGAGATTTTAGCCAATTGGATAGTAAACAAAATATTTTTTTTTTCTATTTAGAAAAGTTTTATTTACATTTATGCATTTTCAGCACATTTTTTACAAATTACAGTATTTTGTATTGCACATTTTCCACATACGTATTTTTTACATTTTATACAAATTTTGTTAGTCTTATTGACTTTACAATATCTTATTTGACAAGCTTTCCGTCCAGATGAATCTATAGCTGTATTTGTTATTGTTTCTGATGAACATTCTTTGCTTAGCTGTCTCTCCTTCTGATATTCGGTCCCAAGCTCTTCTGCCAATTGAAATAAAAATTCTTGCCTCGATATTTCTTCACCCGTCGTTTCTTTGTATAAAATCCAAGCATTTATCCCGGCTAAATCTAAGATATTGAAAAATACCTGTAAAGGCCATCTTTGACATTTAGATTTTACACTATATTTTCTGGCCATTTGATCGGTTACATCTACACCGAATTTTGTGCTATTGTAAAATCTAATTGTCTCTGGTATACAGGTGTCACTTTTTTCAATTTCAACGGATGAATGCATTGAACTAAGTATCAATACTTTTTTATTGGGTTTAGCTTTGTAAATTGTAAGAATAAAATCATTCGATTTGTATAATATTGTTGAGAAGCGTGTCATACTATCCTTTGCCTGTCTGGCTAATTTTGGTAGCTCTCTTTTATTTCTGCGAATAGTTCCAACAAGCTTAGTTGTTTTGCTTGAAGTTTACTCGCTAATGACACGCTTGTAAAAAAATTGTCAGTTGTTATATTTCTCCCATGGCCCATATATGGTTCTGCTAATTTCAAAGTTACAAACTCCCCAAGTGGGACGGATGATTCTCTCCCTTCATCTTTTCCCAAATATGGAAATCCGTTTACTATATACTTATTACTTACATTGGAAGCCAACCAGAATTTTATGCCAAATTTGTCCGGTTTATTGGGCATGTATTGAGTAAATCTACAACGTGCTTTTGTTGGAAACAATTGTTCATCTATAGAAAGATATACTCCTGGTTTATAACAGTTTTGACTGTTTTCGATAAATTTATACCAAACTTCAGAGATCAAAGCGAACTTATCGTTTTATAAGCGTTGGCTTCGTTGATTTCTGTTGTCAAACCGAATAAACCTCATGATTTCTGTAAAGTCATTTCGGCTCATAGTTGTCGAGAAAAATGACGGACCCCATTTCTTATTCCATAAATATGATAGATCCATATTTTTAGCCTCACGTGCGCCGCGTGCATATAGAAGTCCAATAAATGCATATAATTTTGCAATAGATAAATTCTGTTTCGTTTTCAACACTCCAAATGCCTCTAATTCCGTATATTTTCTTACATGTTCAATCATGTTATGATCAATAATCAAGGAAAATGCCGACTCAACTCTGCCCTTTATAATATTTCGTTTAGCGTATCCTGTCGGTCCTGATATTTCCTTGAAAATATTATAAATCGGTGCTCTTCCGCGATTAGACCCTTCTTTTATTTTTTGCCAAACAGTTCCGTCCATAGTAGTTTCAATCTCTTCCTCATTTTCACTTTCGGAACTAACTATAAATCTCTTCCTTTTTTGTCCTCTTCGTGTATTCAAAATATTCTCTTCGTCCGTATCGCTGTCCAATAAGTCACAATTATTTTCCGCTGTATCATTATCAATATCGGAAACTTCTTGGTCATCTTCCGAACAATCCTCGTCGATATTATTTATTTTGTCTAATAAATTGATATTCCTCGAATGTCTTGACATTTTTGGGGATGAATATACAAATGATAAAGTAAAAACTAAAATATAAATCAAACGGGGAAAAAACATTGGGAACATAAATAAAAAAAATTCAAATGTAAATCATATCACAAAATATTGTTGGGTCTGTTCACTTTGTTGAAACTAGCACTTATAACACGTAATGATCTCTATTATATGCTCTGTGAAATTTTGATGCTCTCTGTTCGGATCGCAAGATCGTACTCTCGTACAAAAAAAAGCTAGGCATTTGTTCCAATCGCGCGTTTGTTTACACTATAGATCCACAATTACATTGTGGGCTCGTAAAACAACTTCAGGAGTGCGCTTTCCGAAGAATATAGTCGTAAATAACATGAATTGTTCAAATGGTCAAATGACCGGTCGTGGTAGACTAGACATGCTATGAAATTTTTTCGGAAAGTAAACAATAAAGAAAGTTGTGAATATTGAAAAATGGGTTGTATGTATATTATAGAAAAAGTCAATAAGTTACATGGTGATACAGTAACGTTGTATACAAGAAATTCTAAACGACATTTCAAAAACGGTCATTTGACTGCGCGTGGTAGGTTTAGTGTTAAATTGTACTGAAGCTGCGTTTAATTTACTGGAGAAACAGAAACAGGTATGTGCAGAAAAATGTACTGTTAAACTTGAATTTTTGATAAAACAATTGCAACTTTTGGAAACTCTAAGAAATCAGCTAAGGTCTTCCCAGGACATGTTTATGTTATGCTATAAAACATGTTTGACTAGTTCGTCATGCTACAGATCTTTTAGGAGTTCAAAAGTACTGATTCAACCACATGTAAGAATATTAAGCCGCATTTCACAAAAGCTGGATGTTGATTCAGATTTTTTGAATCCCTGTAATAATTACTTGAAACGTAGAGCAAAATATTTGACTCCACAACAAAAATTTACACCTCTTTTAGTCGATGAAATTTATATTGAGCCAAGGTTAACTTTTAAAGGTGGGAAAATTGTTGGCCATTGCTTTGATGGCAACACTGAGGCAAATACAGCCCAGGTATTTTTAATAACATCCTTGTTTTCAAATTATGAAGATGTTATTGCTATTGTTCCAATCACTACATTTACAGGAAAAAAAATTGAGTTAACTTCTTATTTATTAGGAAAACTAAAACAACTTGAATTTAATGTGATATGCATAATTACTGGTAACAATAATATTAATCGAATCGTGTTTGACTTTTTTCAGAAACATAATAAATATGAGGGCTGTTTTAAATCTAAATGGTTCTAGTGTGACTTTGCATTTAATGTATGGTACTGTTTACTTGTTAAAATCTACTTGAAATAACTGGTTAAATGTAAACAACACAATTTTTCATTATCCTGATTTTTAAAATAACGAAGTTGTTGAAAAAGCAGATCTGTCACATTTGCGTAATTTATATAACATTGAAAAAACAAATTGCTTAAGTTTTCTCATGTTCTAACATTGGAATCGCTATATCCATCTAATATTGAGAGACAGAAGGTTTCTCTGGCAATGAAAGTGTTTAATGATCAAAATTCAGTAGCTTTGATGGAATATAAATTAAGGCACGAATGTTTGCAAAGGTCTAATTGTACAGCAGAATTTATAAAAATAATTCACAGGTGATTTAAAATTATGAATGTTATGTCACCTAACATGGGTGTCAGGTTTCGTGATAAAGACTTGAATCAAATTTCAAGTATAGATCGACTACAAATACAATTTCTCTTGCAATTTTCTGGTTGGATTGAAAAAATGGTCCATTTTATATCATGGTAAAACATATAACGGCCTCACTACCAGAACATTTCGTGCTCTGTTCCAAACATGTACTGTTACTTGCAAAATACTAGAATATGTATTTTCATTCATAAAACTTCAGTACTTTCTGCTAAGCAAATTGCAGAGTGATCTATTAGAAGAGGGATTTATCCTTTACATGCAAATTTCAGATGCTAATTATCATATATCTATTCAACAACAGTTAGAAAATGAAAAGAAAATTAGAATAAAAAATTTATTGCACATTATATCTGCTCTTAAAGGAGACATAGCTGTTACAGACCTAACTGAAAATGTCGATGAAAGTATGAGCTTTGGTTATCAGGTTGTATTTGATGACTTATTATTTTTAAATTTAGATGATATATCCGAATATTTGCCTGATGATATTGGACCTATTTTATTGTACATAGCTGGTTATGCTGCTTACAAAATTTGTAGGCATATTGATTGTGAGAATTGTAAAATATTTCTATGTAAATATGATACTATTACTTGTGAAAAAATATAATGAACTGCATTTTATTTTTTGTTCTTGAACATTTTTTTTGGAAAACACTTAAATTTATGATCAAATAATAAAATTTTGCGATCTATATTTTTTTCAATTATTCCATAAAATATAACGTTAGAATTTTAAGCTCATTTTTCAACGTTTAAAACCTACAAAAATTATATGAAGGAAACAAGCGACTAATTTTATTTGCGCGTTCGCCGGCAATTCTTTCCGAATCTTACCTCTTTACCGTAACGTCACGAATCTGGTGTCTCGGCCTGGGTGTAGACTGGCCGTGGCCAAACCCACAAATGTTTGAGATAAAAACTTAGTATTTGCCACTATTAGTCACTTGTTTTCATATGATAGTTGTAATATTTTAAATTCACTTATTAGATAGCAAACCTACGTTTATGTGCTTTGCCTTTTTCATTCAATATATAAGTATATAAGTGCGGTTTTCCTCATGTTTCGTCGCAAAAGATCGAACTTATTAGACAGCGAAATAGCGTCTTTACTTCTTGGAGATGCAAAAAGCGTATCTGATAATAAGGATTTGAACGATGCTGAACAAGCGTCATCTGGAAACAGCTTTCATAATGATAGAGACACAGATTTCGATAAAGAAATTGGTAATGGCGACAATTGCGTCATCAGCATTGATGTTAATGATATGTTTTCGCCACAACAATCAACCACTCATTCTGATGCTTTAGATGTTGAAATAATTGAAACTGATGATAACGAAAATGAATCCCTCACGTGGACAACGAATGCAGAAAATTCACTCATGGTGTTTGGATCCTTCAAAGGCGCACCAGGCCCTGTGCACACGTTAAATTCTTACTCCAGAGCGTTCGAATATTTTCAGTTAGCTTTTACAGAACACATGTGTGAGGCTGTTTGCATCAATACGAATGATTACGTAAAGTATAATGAAGAAATCACTGATATCAAAAACAAAAATTGGTCACCTATAGATAGCACGAAAGAAATATGGGCCTTTATAGGTATTTTGTTATCAATGAGTCTTTCCAAACTGCCAGTTATTAAGGATTATTGGTCTAAAAGTACTGTGCTAGGAAATGCATTCATCAAAAATATTATGACGTATAGCAGATTTCGCCAAATCCTAATTTGCATATTTTATGTAGAAGAAATGAATCAGATGTGCTAGCAACAAACACTAAGATGCGAAAATTGGAACCGTTCATGTCGCAATCAAAAAGTAATTGCACGAATCACTCCAGACCTTATCAACAAGTATCAGTTGATGAGGCCATGGTGTAATTCGAAGGCAGGTTTAGAATAATACAATACATAACATTGAAGCCAATAAAAAGAGGTATTAAAATCTGGATGGCAGCCACATTGTACTTGAGGTACGTCTATAATTTTGACATATACAGTGGAAAAAATGATAACGTTTTGAGAACTGGAAAATGTTTAGGAAAATATATTGTCACTGCATTATCTCACTGCCTACGAGAAAAAAAATCATAAAATTTGTGTCCATAGATATTTTAGCAGTGTTAATTTATTGAAGGATTTAATCAAGGATGGATAGTATTCTTGCGGCACATTAGTAGTAACAAGAAAAAGTCTGCCTTTGGATTTGAAAGAAACAAAACTGAAGGAAAAAGTGAGAGCATGGTTTTTCAATGTGAGGAATATCCAAACATATCATGCAGTGCATGGTTAGATAAAAAGCAAATCACATTATTGCCTATTTCAAACCAATCTATAACAGTAAATCGAAGAAAAGAAGCCGAGAAATGTACAGTTCCATGTCCACTTTCGATAGCCGAACATAACAAATATATGTGCGGCGTCGATTTATGTTGTCAGAAGAGGAATTATTATTCGATGGCTGGAAAATCAAATAAATGGTGACAATACTTATTTCGTTTTTTGATTGACATCGCGATTAATATTGTTTTCATTATCCATAGTTCAATTAACTATCCGCTTCAGAAACGCCCCAACTCCCTATATGAATTCAAATGCGAATTAATTGAAGAATTAGCACAAAATTGTATGAGTGGAAAAAGGTCGGCTCTACCAATTTTAGACAAATCTACTCATATACACAAAAGACAAAAAACAATTGGCAGAAAAAAAATGTGCCAATGTCAAGAAAACAACGCAAAAACTTGATCAAGCAGAAATGTTGAAAGCACTTGGGAGTGCCTAACATGCCGTCTATGCCTTTCTATGCAGTGCTTTAATTTGTAAAGATATTTTTCCATCATGTATCTAGCTTAAAAATAACCTAGTGTCATGTAATGTGTTGCTTCCTTTTTTACATGAATTTAACCCCCTCCCCTCACTTCTTACATGCCAAATAAATTTAAAATCGTTCAATATTTAATTAAGGACTTCAATGAATTTTGTAGTCAGACAACTATATAGGAATAAATAACTTTGTTTTATTGAATTTTTTTTTGTCTCTTGCATTTGTTTTGCATATTATTTTATATTTAAATTGGTGTACAAATTTGTTCATTTATATTTTTCATTTATATTTTCAACTGTCTATAACTGTGCATATAGCGAAATCTATCTAAACTGAAAGCTCCATGAAATGTGAACCTGCTGAAACCCGAATGCTGTTTTCGGAATGAGATACAAGTTTTATAGCTTATATAAATATTATATAATCCATAAAATATATAAACAAAATATTATATATATATATATATAATATTTTAGTAATTCAAAGATATTAATGTATATGTAATATTTAGTATTAATAAAGAGACCCTTCTAAATTACTAAAATATTTTAAAATTATTTATATTCTGGATTTATACTATTTTTAACTAATTTTTGATCAATATTGGTTCATTCAGTATTAATCATAAATCTCAATTACTGTAGTCAGAAAAAGCAAACCAATAACAGGGATTTTGTGCAGTCTCTGATGAAGAACAAAATTCTTGGTATTGTTTAATCTTTTACTCCCCTTCACCTTTTACTACTCCAATTGCATTTTTTATTCTGAGATGTTTCTACTACTTAAATTTACTTGGTTTTATTACCTTGTGTGATATTACTTTACAACTTTAACTTTGTCCAAGTTAATATACATTTAGATATGTGTATTCATGTATATTACATTAGAAGGTACTACATTTTGTTATTGATAATAATGGTTTCATTAAGCTGCATTAATTAGCGCTGGAGGACCAATTATTGTTTGTTTTGACTATTAAGTACCTCCTTCTATTATATCTCTTAATTCCTTTCTATGAATAATAGCTCGCTAACTATTCAATTTAATATATATATATATATATGAAAATAATGAATTATAAAAAATATGTTTAAGATGCTTACAGGAATTTGTGTATTAATGAAAAAAATAGAGTTTGGAGAGAGATTTGATGTTCCCTTGTCGTTATGATGGCATATATACTCATACACACATATACTTATTGGCACATATACTCATTTTCAGGTGTAAAAACTAAAGATATGAAAATATCTGCCCCAATGTGTTCAGTTTCATTTTAGGCATATATAAAGTTAATTTTGAATGAACAAATCGTGAATTATGGCACTCTTTGAAGCAAAATTGTGCCGAGTGAGGAAATATATAAAACGTCCGGTCGAAAACAAGTCGCCCATTACATTCATTCTCTCATCGTAATTGTAAGAAATACGCACTAAAAGGAAGCTTTGGAATTAGCTTTTGATTTTTAATTTTTGCTGTGAGAATATTGAATAAGCTTTGGCTTTTTTGACTGAAGATGAGAGGGTTTAAATAAGTTTTAGGGTTTGTTTGTTTGTTTGTTTTACAGCGCTGAAATCAAGCTTTTGGTGGTGGTGTTTTTTTTTAACAATTAACAACGTTTGTATAATAGTTGCATATCATTTCTATCGCTATTACAGTTTTATTAGTTTAGTTTCATTTTCTAATACAATTTGCATTTATATGTTGTAGTCATTGCCCAAACTTCATGTGTTTTTCCCATTTTTTTTATTGATTTTCACTCTCATTTTTAGTTTTTGTAGTAAAGCAAAGTAAGCTTATACTACTTATAAATCAAAAACCCTACATAACGTTCTATACAAAAATGAAATTAATCTTTATTTATCGTCAATACACAACTTTGGGTTAACTTCTTGTAAATTTTTTATCATGTGGGCTATTAGCAATGAGTAACTCAAAGTCATCACAAGTTAATGCATCGTTGTACATAGTTTATTCTTATATTTCATATAGTTCGTCATATTGTGCATGATTGTGAGAACTATTGAGTATGCTATTAAATGATATGAAATTTTAACTGACACGAATAATTCAAATTTTTATATAAATTTTCTTACCCTTATTTTTGACACTGGAAGGCTTTTCCTGCAAACCTGATAAGTGAATATTTTTCAATAGCACTTTAATAGATTACTGGGTTAGATATAGTGTTTTCACAG
>QLNU02014527.1:0-12710 GCA_006491805.2 Dysdera silvatica | reverse complement strand
ATTATATTTGTTGATTACATGTATATCTCCATGTCTTTTCCGTTACGATTCGTCATTTGTTATTCAGACATAAACTCTGCCTTTTTGGTCAGGTACTTGTTATGAGTTCTTTCTAAATGAGCAATTATGCCCATAGTCTTAAGAAATGACACGACTGTGCAAAAGAAGAACAAATAAAATTATTATTATATAAACTTCCGATTATACAACAGTTAATGGGTGGCAGATCTATCGCAAATAATCCGAAAATCGAAAAAATAATAGTAGAAATACCGAGTAGCTATTGAAATTTCGGAAACTACTTTTTATTACTACAAATATATCCATTAGCTATAAAATTACATTTAGCTTAAAAAAGGAAAGAAAAAATCAGAAGAAAAAGAAGGAGGAAAGAAGGAAGATGTTTTAAGACTTTTCTTTGGGAAAATCCTTTGTCCAGATATAACGGAAACAATCAGCACGCAGCGATAGGAAGAATTTTTCCTATAATGGGAGGATGTTGAAAGGTCCACAAACTATTTTATATTATATGGA
Organism: Dysdera silvatica; assembly: GCA_006491805.2. Classification (NCBI taxonomy): domain Eukaryota; kingdom Metazoa; phylum Arthropoda; class Arachnida; order Araneae; family Dysderidae; genus Dysdera; species Dysdera silvatica. The sequence goes on along the minus strand of QLNU02014527.1, from coordinate 12,176 downwards.
AACGCAGGTAATCGTCCCTGTCGGTGTGTTAAGTACTATTTGCCACACTTCTAGGCTTCACAATTCTTTTCAAATTGAATGAATGAACTGTAGTTTGAAATGGTGTCATTAATTTAAACAGAATTAAATTTTTGTATACTGTATTTCTCACTTGAGTGTCAGTTTTATGACTAATTGGTAATCTCTTGTGATATGCAATTGCGTTATTTTCAACAATCTCAATCACGCTTTCTATTTTCAATTTTTAATTTCTCAGATAAGGATAAACGAGAGTTTATTGAATTTATGTGTCCGAACTCAACTAAATAGTACAAACTATAATCGGCTCCAATGTCAACAGTAGCTCTTCTGCATCATCTTTCTGACAAATTCTGGTATAGCTGTGAATAGAAATATTCTCGAAAAAAAATGTAGAAGATTTAAAGACAGCTATTTTCATGCAGATCGCAATGACGTGTTTATTTATTTTGGAGATGCAGTACAAAATCGTGAAGCAAACGCTGAGAATAATATTTGAACCATATTCATTATAAATCTTTCCTAAATATATCGTGAAACATGTGGCATAATGCTCTGTTACGTTGTGAAAGAGGTTTCAGTAGCTTCGGTTCATAGCATTGCTACAAGATGGGAAGCGAGAAACTATCCATAGTATCTTGGCATTGGTATGATTATCGGATTTCAGATACAATAATTCGTGAACTGGGTCCCCTTTAAGCTATGCTCCATATTCATGGACCCAAAAAATACTTGCTTAGCTCTATGGCTAAACGATTATAATTATTTAGAGTAGGCGTTTGGATTTAAAGGACACTCCACAAAGTTATACCTAAGTCACTGTATATTTGAAGAAATGTAATTATACATCATTAAGATGCAAATAATCACCTCGGGGGATAAGAAATAACACGCAGTCTAACACTGTCATCTTGGTTTGCACTGTCAGTACACAAATTTTACATAGCTCAGAGTTTATTTGCTTTTATAGATGATCTGTTAATTTTGAGAGGCAATGTTGTAGAATAGACTTATATTGTTTTGAAGCATGACGTTAGAGTAATCTTATATTTCATATAGAATTCATGTATGAAATCACTTCCAAAATTTTTACAAAAGTAAAAGTTCGTTGACTGTAAAATGCTTAAGATTAATTTTAAGTCACAGCAGCTTTAGCCTTTCAAAGGATATAGAAGTTTTACTGCTTTGAGATTTGAGACCTTCTCCATCAAAACACAGCTGCTTAGAAAGGGGAGTGTTTTCGCGATAAGGCGCAAACTATTTTTGAAGATTCAATACAAGTTCAAACTTATCTTACCTTCTTCAAGTGATTTATGCGCCTTTTGCAATAACTCACTACAAAAAAAGTTTATTCTAAACTTGATTCCTCGAAAACGGATTTATCATATTATGAGCTTCCAGTTAAAGTACTTCATTATCATTCAGCGGCCCTCAGCCACGTGGCAATTCTATGGAATAGCATTGGAGCAATATGTCTATTTGAAAACGATTTAGCAAGGAACGTAAGATAGAATTTTGCTTATTAGTTTTTTACGATTAGAATTCTGTATTTTCAATTTAAAAATAAACTTCTAGGTCAAGCTTACTAAATGGTTGTATTCTAGTTACACAGAATTTACTTTTCGATACTGTTAACGGTTCGTTTAAAAAATTCTTTTCGTACCACAAACCAAAAATAATATTGATATTGCAAGTGCCCGTATGTTGTTAAATGTAGTTAACTATATTTCCTATTTGGTACACATATTGAAACATCCTAAATGTGGTTTAGAAAAAACTAAGAAAAATACCTAGTTAAAACGCCGTTCCATATTTAGCAAACAATTGTCAAAAAAATAAAGTATTTATATTCTAAAAGAAATAATGTTCCCTTAAAACTAGAGTCAGGAAAATTTATAGGAATTGAAGAATCACGCCACTGTTTAGCGTTATCGAATGTGTAAATGAAAGTCATCGATAGATAATATTGATTGTATGTATTTGGATATGCAGCATAAATGCAATTGCACTAAGGTGCGATTGTAGTTCAATTTGACTAGGTTTCGCGAAATTTATGGTTTTTGAATTATTAGTTAGAAGTGGAAAGAGTTTCATTGACTACACGATTTGAAGTAAATAAATGTCATAGAATAAAAGGAAATTATCGCATTAGAAAACAGGTTCAAATAGTTTCAAACGAAGTTCTGTGTTACCTTCGAATGGTTAAAATTTTTTTTAGAAATTGCTATATATTAAAGATATGCGATGAAATATTTTACAGTGATGCATATACAGAGCATTTAAACATGTATTCTATATCGTTTAGTTCTTTTTAAAAGTGTTCAGATTTGAATGATAGCATCGGTATGATAAAATCACTAATAGCTGTATTGTCTTATGCCGTCATAAATTCAGGTTAGTTTAATGAACGTACGTGAAATCATTTTCGCGACAACACAGTTGTATTTGCCATAGTGGAGTAAACTGTGATCAATGATCTATCAGATAGCAACGGCACACACTTCTGTTTTACTGTCACTATTTATCTTAGGAACATAGAAATACTCTTAACTGGACAGAAGCTCATATTTTAACAAATTATCAGCATTCGCCAAATTCTAAAGGAAGATACAAAAGTGTGGAAAGATTTCGATTCATGTCAAAAATTGTCACCCGCAGTCCGTTAAAAATATTCATATTTGATACTTCGGCTCATAAGTTGTGATTTGTCAATTTAACACATCGTTAGTTATCGAAACCTTTTAAAAAAGTGACATTTATATTATACAATAATATAATACAACATTTTAACATATAATGCAATATATTGTTCTAATCCTTCTACCTTTTTATATTATATGTTATTAAACAATATAAAGCTTTATTTACCGAAACGTGCCGGCAATTTACCATCATATCATGGTTTTTTAAACCTTTTTCGACCCATGACTCGCCTCTCAGACTATCGACGACTCCCAAATATACCAAAATGTTCAAAACACACATTATAAGCATTTTCATATCATATGTTATTTAAAATGCTAGTGAATGCCTCGACATTTTTGGCTAAAACCCCCAACACACGGTTTGAAATCCTCTGCATTATATCACTTTTTCTATTAAGCGGGCTCTGCAGTAGTAACGAGTTCGCCTAATGTGCGGTTACCCCGGATTCGACTCCCAATTGCTCAAAGAAAGAAAAAGAGAGAGAGAGAATGAGCAGAACCGTTACCGACAAACTGATTACCGGGGGTTGCTTCCCTGGGCCTTACGTGGTTCGGATTCCTCGGAAAAATCTAGGTCCCGGCACATCATGAACCTTGCTGTTCTTGGGCCGCCAAATTTGCTCACACAAATTCCATTAAGCGAGCCACCTAACAGAGAAATTCTAAATTTTTATTATATTTTTTTATATAATCAATTTTCTTTTCCCCATTTTATTTCCATATAAGCTATTTACGATAAATTGTAAAAAACTAAATAAAATTTCTAAGTATTGGATAAATATTACAACACAAGAGGAAAATTGTTTATCTAGTAAATTTGTTTTAGATCTCTGTATTAATAAATATATTTCCAGCTTTTTCAATTAATTTTGAATTAATTTTATATTTTATTTATCTTACATTAAATTTTAATTAATTCTAATTTTACCACTTTCCAAATTTTACTCAATTTCAATAAATTTTAATTAATTTCTAATAAATTTTAATTAATTCTAAAAAATTTTAATTAATTTCAATAAATTTTAATTAATTTCTAATAAATTTTAATTAATTTCTAATAAATTTTAATTAATTTCTAATAAATTTTCTAACTAAATTTTTCTGTCAATTTTTTCATCAATTGAAAAACTAATATGGTACCAATTGTCAGCGAAATGAGATATACCAACTTAACTGCTTTCAATTCTTCGTAATATCAAACGTCCATCTCTTTATCTGCGTTTCCTATCTTGATTAAGAAATTTAACTCCTGATGCAATCATATCCTTAATCGTTAGAAAGTTATCAAACGGGAGTGAAGATGCTATTCTCCCACTTTCACATTATCATTTATATACTTACCACATTTATCAAAAGCATTCAGTTTAGGCTCCTGGCAGTAGTCCATAGACGTTTCTTGGTAACCTAATGTTTAGGAGAACCCATTTTTTATTTGGAAAGGAATGCCTTTACCGTATCAAAAACCTGTGATTGGACAAAACTAATGGTCCGTACTTTATCCTTTCCCACTCTGTGATTTACCAAATGAGAAATCCACATATGAACACGGAAAAGAAATTGGATGTACATGATAGGTGGAATGAACATTTACATTTTTACTGCTTTCATTCAAGGTATGTCTAAATTGTGATTTCCAGGTATTACGATTAGATCTCTCTCATAAAGAAAGTACTCTCTTTATTCTATTGTAAATTCGCTTACACGAACAGCGCTTTTACTGATAAGTTTAGCTGTTTACAAATTTTTCGCATGTGTAACTTGCACGTGTAATTATAAAAATTTGATAAAATTATTTTAAACTGTAGCGTGCAAATAATATTGGATATGATTTTTCCTCTTTATTTTTATAATTATCACCAAATGCCCGTTATTATTTAATAGTTGTTCATGTTTTCTTTAAATTATAAGATGTTTTCGCTATCTTAGTATTCTCGTAAGATATTTGAACGATATTTTAATTTATATATAACTGCGTTTCACCTTATTGTATTAAAATACTGGTATATTAGTTTATTATTGTAGCGTATATTTTCTTCCTCTTTATAATTCGAGTTACTAAAATACTGATACGTATTAAAATATTCAAATTATGCAACGTTTCTTAGAATTTGAGTATTTATATATCATTTACACTAGAAACATTCTGATGTCATAGATAATATGTGACTTGTTATGTATAGAATATTTTATGATTTGGATACTGCCTTTGTATATATATATGTATATATATATATATTTCATTAAATCTGAAAATTGCACATAAAATAAAAATTAAATTTTCAATGTGGCACAATTGCAGGAGGTTGAATAGTAAGTCGTGAGAAATAGTAAAATGCTATAGGATTAATATCTAAATATATATTTTTTTTTGGTAAGCCCGTTTTTTGCCTTTCATGTTAGCTCCATCGTCGTAACCTTGATCGCGCATGTCATTAATATCCATATTTAAGTTTTTTAAAAAATCTAATAAAAGCGTTGTCAATCCTTGTTCTGTTGTATCAATAACAGAATAAAGGAGCATTTTCTTGGATTTTATCTCAAGGTTTTTCGTTAAGGGGTTCAAATAAACAAATCTAAAAATTACTGTAATTTACTCCTCATGAGTAATGTCTGGAGAACAATCTAGTTAGATTTTTACCTCTAGATTGTTAACGTTTTTTGTGTTTTTTAACATATTTTTAATAATGCCTAATTTTTTTTAATTTCTGAAATGTGTCAGCCTTGCTGGATTTCGAGACTTTCGAATTTGAAAAAATCAGTTATGCAACCAAAGTTTAGCTGCCGTCCCCTAAGCCCTTCCACCCGGGTGTCATGCACCCCCCCCGCTTAAGACGCCCCTGAATGCACAATTAAGTAGTAGGTCAGGTCCACTGTTATAAAGAACAAACAGAGAAAAAAAGACATATTTACATGGATAGCCGAAGGACTACAAGGAGCGATCACAAGTGATATAAAGTGAAGGAATAAATGAGTAGGTATATACACACTAATGGAGAAAATAGTAATTGTGAAAGAAAGAAAGAGAGCCAGAAAGAAAGAGAGCCAGAAAGAAAGAGAAAGAAGGTTCTCCTCACACTTGGGGAATGGGAAGAAAGGTCAAAATAAGAATAGTGTAAGGCCCAAAGGAGTAGGAAATGCCCATATAAAACCATCGTCTCATAAATCTTGGTTATCTAGTTGGTATGGCGCTCAGATTGATACAGAGATATCGCCGATACGACTCCTGCCCAGGACGATGCTTACTAGTCTTCTGCACGGGCCACCGAATTTTACGATGGTGGGGGGGGTCACATGCAGCCTTATTTGAGCAAATTGTGTTGCAAAAGCCTTTCGCACCATTTAATCCTTCCATGAATTTATAAAATACTGCCCCGGAGGTTTCCTGAGCTAACTATTTGGTAATTGTGCTATCTCTGCAAAGGTTAGTAATATCCTATAAAGATAAATGCGGAGATAGGGGCATCGTCTCATCTGTGACAGATCAAGTTGTTTTAGATAAATGTTTACATTCAACTTTCACCATTGTTTGTAAGCAGCGGCGGATTTTTAAGAAGGCACATAAGGTACATGCTTAGGGGTGTCAACGGAGAACTCCAAAGTAAAACATTCGTTTGAACAGCTATGTTTAAAATTACCTTCACACATAAAAAGTTAAGAGTACGATAGGCGTGATTTTTTTAATTTTAATTTCTTTGTGTAACGGAGAGAGGTGGTTATTCAGCCTATGCCTAAAAGCGGCAGTTTCCTAAATCCAACACTGTGAGTGTGTATTTGTTGCAGCGCTCCAAGCACTTTCAGCATATATTAGGATGTCAAAGTACTCGAGAAGTTTTTATATAATCTTTATAGCTTTCCTTTTATAGCTATACGAAGTCTGTCTGATTTCAAACAGATTTTTTGTAAGAATACTGGTGCAACATCTATTGGCCCCTGATATTTTCTGTATTATCTGACATCATTCCCTTCGGACATCACGATATCAAGTTTAAGGTGGTTAGCTAAATCATTATTCAGTAGCGCCGTTTTGTGTGTACGAAGATTTTGTGAGTCATACCAGTGTAAATAGAAATGTAGAGCGAGTAGTAATAAAGTTTACATTAAAACTGCTCAAGAAAAAATTCTACAAAACGCATATTAAACTAGCGCTTTGTGTGAAAACAAAAATTCTCCAAGTGTTATAAGTGATATTTTCATTTCCGGAAGGGCAGCAGTGAAAGAAGATGATAGAAGTAGTTGTCCATGCACTGTGCGGAATAATAAAAATATGGAAACTATCCACAAACTGCTGACTGAAGATCGACGGATGTTACTCCAAATGATAAAAGAATGTTTGAATGTTGGCAAGTACGGAGTTCTCAAAAGATAGTAGAAAAAGCTTCAGTAGAAAAGCGCCAGTGAGGACAGACTTGCCCAAAAGTGATGACTGGTTCTCGCTATATCACAAAGAGTCTCTCCACAACACAGTACTTGTAAGAAATGCGATATTTTGTTGTATCATCAGTTCTACTTGTCAAACCTGATCCCAGCTGATCACTTTGTTTCCGAAAATAAAATTTGCTTTGAAAGGTAAACATTTTCTCTCAATTTCGGAAATCCGAAAGGCTATAACGAGAGAACTCAGCAATGTTCCAAAATGGTCCTTTCAGAGGGGTATGGATATAATATTGGAAAGTGTCAAAAAGTATATACGTTGATTCAGGAGAAGTGCATATTTTGAAAACTGAAAGTAAATTTAATCATCCTTGCCTAAAATCATATATGTTTTTTATAATCTAGTTCGAGAAATTATCAGACAGATCTCGTATAACGTTATCAGTAAAACCTTTTATTTTAGAAGCCAACACATTCATAAAATACATTTTTCACACCTATAATAATTTACGGGAATATACATAGATTGCAAAGTGACACAGCTAAAAGTATACTGTGATTTATGCAAGACTTTCAGCATTTCGTGTTTCTCAATAGTTTATTTAACGAATTATATGGAATGGAATTCAAAGTAAAATGTTTTACTATAACATTACACATTTTTTAATTGAGAGTAAGCCCAGTTAGTTTAAATTTCTAATACTCAGCCAGGCTTATTTGAACAAGATGTGACATACCTCATTGTTCAATATCGAATCCCTTTCTTTTAATCTTCGTTATAAAAAATGTGTTTGAGATTCAGGTCGATAGATTTTTGTTAGCATTCGCAGATGTTATTAAACATATTCTTTGTGCACGACATCCCACAACACGTCATCGATGTTGCAAATAGTAACTTGGTTAAATCCTGTTCCATTTAATAATGAGTTTAAAATTCAAGTAATGCTCTATATGCACAAAAAACCACATTAAATAATTTAACCGCATTCAGACTATGCTTTTTTTTGTACGCACATCGAAAGATGGTCTTCATAAATTAACCAGAACGTTAAATCCTTTTCTAAAACCAGTAAGACGAAATTAGATTTTTCCATCCAAAACGTTTTCTGGCTTTATAAGTTCATGTATTTCAGATTCTTGGACACTTTCTTGTAGCATCGTTGGTCTACTTGCTCTCCCTCTTTATCCACCTCAGCACATTCCTTGCATGGCATACAAATGTAGCCAAATCCACTCGTAACGAGCATGAAAGGATATGCTACTCGTCCTGTTTCCTCGTTATATCCGGGTCCTCGCTAAAACTAAGTCTCCGTTAAAAAAGAAAAGAAAAACCTAACAGAGAAGAGTGAAAACGAATATCATTTTCGTGCGAGCATATTATTTATTTGATTTTAACAATCAGAATGTTTCATACACTTTCGCCACACTCTAATACCATTATTCAAGTTAGTGATAGGTCAGAGGGCAAGTTCGCATTACTGTCATTGTCGGATTCACGATTATTTGCAGCTTGTACCTCAGTTGCAATGTCTTCAGAAGTAGGAATATCAGATTTTATAACTTCAGAAATAAAACTTCTATCTCCATTTTTTTCGCATAAAAGAAGAAAATTCGCTTTTAGACACGACCTAAGTAAATTAAGGGAAAATTTTACTGGATTGTTGCTCGGTATAATAGGTTTTCTCTCCTAATAAATGATATTCGCTCTGTATATTTTAAATGTAACTAGACAAATGCTCTATTTCCTCTCGTCATAACCCGATTCAATTGCATTTATCTAATCAAGTATTAACTCTAAGACGGATTTTTACTCAGCCAATCTTTCAGATTATGAAAGGACCTTCCAGGCAACGCAATAGCAGAGTCATATTGCGTTTAGTTGAAGAAATAAATTAGTGAATTAATTCCTAATTAAAGTAAATAAAACACAGCAAACAATTGTTTAAATGGAAATTTAACAATTTAGTATAATCGAAAAATTATATGGTTTTAATTTTTGTTGGCTGCGTCTATTCAAGAAAAAAAAGGAAACATTAAAGACTAGGAGCTTTTCCATATTGAGATTATGTTTTGTTCTGTAAGTCGTATGATCCCATTTTACGAACACGAATATGCTAGCTCTGTAATGATGCGTTGGGAAAATTTTCTATATTTATTACTATAACGAGCTTAAAATATAGTTTTATTTATGTTTAATCTGCAGTTTGTTAAAGAACTGATAGTTAGATATCGATTTTTTTTTAAAAAAGGGAAATAAAAACGGATTTGAGAAAAAAAAAACATTACTTGTGTTCCCATAACTAATACTTCAATCCAGTAGTTGGACCAAGAAAAGCAGGTACATGATTATAAAATTGGATTGAATGCACATACAAAATAATTTTTAACCACAAAGTATAATTTCGAAAATATTAATTTTCAGTCATAGAGAGCAGCCCCCTTCCCATTTAATAGCGAAATAATTTTAGTTTGTATTTTGTTATTTCGTATAACACATTATGCATCTGTTTTATGTCACAAATTTATCTTTCCAGTATCTTATTTTACTACTTCGTAAAATTAGTAATTAGAATACTTTATAACATGACTATAAGAAGTTTGGGATAATGAATACAGCATATGCGTTCTAACGTGACTAAGAAATATTTGAGTCAAAAATTGGCTTCGTTATAATCGTTATAATAGTTATGCCTGTTAGATATGCGACTATCACCGTACATCGGAAAACTACGCCAATCCTTGCAACCCTAAAACTCTCATCCCAATTCATTGACAAGACGCTAGAGGGAGTACCAACCTGAGTGTGAGGCTGCCAGAACTGAGGGAAACTTCTGCCCATGTACGTGGACTCCGTAAATGCAAGCACGTCGCCTCTTAGGTACTAGTAATGCCGAAACACTATGTAAAATAGCAAGATCTTCTAGCATATAGTCGGTCGATAGCAGGAGTTCGTGGTTTTTAGTTGGTTTATTTATATTATATTATATAAAATTTATTATATATATTGTATTATTATTTTATTTATATATTAATACAAACTGTTATAATAATAATAATAATAATATATATAATATTTATTAATTAATAATGATTTATTTAATTTTTCTGAATTTTTGTAATTATTATATTTTATTATATGTAATTATTATAATATATATAATAGAATTAAATAATTTATTAATAATTAACTTATAATATATATATCATCATCATCATATTCAACCATTATCTATCCACTGCTGGATGAAGGTCTCTCCAAATGCTTTCCACACAAGTCTATCCTGGGCCATTCGTTTCCACGTTACCCCAAAGTGTTTTCTTATTTCATCCACCCATCTAGTTTGAGGACGTTTTCTAGGTCTTCGGTGATTAATGGAATGCGGTTTAGGGGTACGTTGTCCGTAGGCAGTCAGTTCCTGTACGATAACTGCCCAGCCCATCGCCATTTCAGTCCTTTTACTTTAACAATGATGTCCTCTACTCTAGTTTGCTCTCTCACCCAAGTGTTTCTTTTTCGATCTCTCCTAGTTATTCCAAGCATGCACCTCTCCATGCTCCTTTGCGTTGTCTGTAACTTTCGTATTGCTCCAACTGTTAGACTCCATGTCTCTGATCCATAAGAGAGGACTGGCAATACACACTGGTTGAAGACCTTTCTTTTTAGACACAAAGGCAATTTCCCCTTCAGGATAAAACTGTTTCTTCCAAATGCACTCCAGCCAAGTTTAATACGTCTGTTGAGTTCTTTCATAATGTTGCCATCCATTGAAATCAGCTGGCCAAGGTAAATATATGAATCAGCAATTTCTAGCTCAGTGTTGTCAACTTGTATTTTTGTTTCCTCTACAAAATTATTGAACATGATCTTAGTTTTTTGTAGGTTCATCTTGAGTCCAACTTCTTTACTTCTAGTTGAGAGCTCTTGTACCATGTCTTGGAGTTCTGATGGGTTCGTTGAAAAAATAACAATGTCATCAGCAAACCGCAGATGATTTAAATATTCACCATTTATTTTTATTCCCTTGTTATTCCAATTTATCAGCTGAAAAATCATCTGTAAAGCTGAAGTAAAAAGTTTTGGAGAAATGGTATCTCCCTGCCTCACACCTTTACCAATTTTGATAGTTTTGGTATCTTTATGTAACCGAAATTTTGCACTTGCATTTTTATACACACATTTCACCATGTCAATGTACACATCCTCGATGTCTGCTGATCTTAAAGAGTTGATGACTGCTGATGTTTTAATAGAGTCAAAGGCCTTCTCATAGTCAATAAATGCAACACACAATGGAAGTTCATATTCATGTGTTCTTTCAATTAATTCTCTTAATACTTGAATATGGTCCACTGTACTGAATCCACTTCGAAATCCAGCTTGTTCTCTTGGTTGAGCTGCATCTAATTTTTTCTGCAGGCGATGTGTTAGCACTTTTGTGAAGATTTTATAAATAGCAGGTAACAAGCTAATTGGTCGGTAATTTTTTAAATCCTCTTTATCACCTTTTTTATGCAAAAGAATTACTGTTGCAGAATCCCATTGGTTTGGTATGTTACCGCTGTTAAGACATTTGGTAAAGAATTTTGCAAGTATGTCTTCTACATATTCTCCAGCTTCTTTTAGGATATCTAATGTAATACCATCATCACCAGGGGCTCTTCCTTTCTTCATATTTTTTATTGCAAATGAAACTTCTTCTTTTAAGATTTTAGGAGCTGTTCCTTCGACTATTTCAATGTCTTCGTTTAATCCACTGTTACTTTCGTATAGATTTTTGTAGAATTCTTCAACTCTTCTAAGTATTTCTTCCCTATTTCTTGTTACGGTGCCATCCTCTCCTTTTAATGCAATGATGTGTTTCTTCCCAATAGACAAACTCCCTTTAACAACCCTAAGGCTCTTGTTGCTTTCAATGGCCTTCCTTACTAACTCACAATTGAATTTTCTTATATCTTCTTTCATGCTTTTGCGCAGAGTTTTACGAAGTTCTATGTACTCAATCCTGGAACTGGTATTTTGATTGTCCACCTTCATAAGTCTTCGCCTTTTCATGAGCTGTTTCGTCTTCTCAGATAATTTGC